>VYXD01013616.1:136157-257613 GCA_013397195.1 Hylia prasina
TCCTTTTTATCACCTCAGAACTTTTTACAGGTGAGACGTGTGGATTGTTCCTTCAGCAGGAGCTTTCCTCATTCCAGCTCCGAGGCACAAACACATCATTGAGTTTACACAGAGTTTTAGTTCCTCTTTTGTTCTCCTTTACCTTCACTTCAAATGGGGATGTAAAAACAGAAAATGTCTTCATTTTGTCGGTGCCAATTCTGGCTCTGTGTAGGGCAAATTCTTCCTGGTTTTGTGGCTTGGTTTGAAATCTCAGTCAACATTCTGCTGTTTGATCTTTTTGTGGTCAATAACAGGAGTAGCTTTGGGGACCCTCTCTCCATTCCTTATCACGTGCTGTTTAATATCTGTAATTTTGCTGCAGAAAATGTGATGGACAAGGCACATTCAGAACACCAACCACCAAAATGGGGTGAGGGAAACCTCCTGGCAAGCACCTCCTCTTCTGCTGTGACCCTCACTCTCCCTTTGCCCAAAAAGCAGGGGGGAATACGAAAAAAAATGTCTGAAAGTTTCCTTTTTTCCCTTTTTTTTTGGTAAACTTTGTTTCTCCCTGCCTGGCAGGAGGCAGAAGCAGCTAATGTCTCCCTGCTGAAAGCATTAACTGATTGCATTGTTGCTTGAGCACAGCAGCTGTCCTTATACATTTAGACTCCCAGTGACAACAAAATTAAGGCAGCCTCTCCTTCTGTCAGGCAATAAAATGATTTTCTCAACTTCTTTATTTCTTCTGAGAACTTCTTAGTGCCTGCCTTTCTCTGGCTGCAGCGAGATGCTACATCTGAACTGATCAGGACGAGGGAGACCTTTTACTCAGTGCTTTCCAGAAAGGAAGAACAAAAAATAATCTGTATTCCAGTGTGTCCTGAGGGTTGATTTCCTCCACTTTTCCATTTGCTTTAGCTCAGGACATGTGGGTGGGTGTTTAATCTCATTTATGCCACCAGTGTTGTGCTCAGTAATTGCCCGTGGCTTTCTGGTGCCTGATGAAATGGGTCTTGCTGTGACACCCGTGGAAAAGAGCAGATCCCTGGCTGGCAGGATGGAGGCTGCTCCTGGTGGGGCTCATTTTGGAGTCTGGAAGGCTCCTAAAGCTTTCTGCAGGATGATAACATGAAATCTTAGTCTGAAATGAAGCCTGGCAGGCTCTCTGTGCCAGTGCTGGCAGCTCGCGCTGGCACGGGAAGGGCTCCCGGGGCCAGCAGGAGCCAAAGGCCACCTGCTCTTGCTCAAGGAAACAGGGGAGGGCTAACCAGGCTTTGGGATGTCCTGCAATGTCTGTGTCGGCCTCCTGCTGCTGCTCTGGCTCTGTCAGAACCCACCCAACCAGGCAGTTTTGTGTTTTCTGTCAGATCCCCCCTGGCAGCAGCGCCGGTGGGCTCAGGGAGGCAGAGGGGGCCCAGAAATCACCTCCAACATCCCACATCCCGTCCCCAACATTCCTGCTCCACAATTTTCTGCCTCTCTTTTCCAGGGCCAACGGCTCCCTCTGGCTCACCCAGAAATTTGGGCTTTTTCCTTTTCATGTTGCCCTTTTAGCCTGACAATGATGTGACAACAAGGCCGCCTTCAAAAGACAGGGAGAAGTCCCACATCGTTTCCCCTGCCAGGATCTTAGGATGACATGGAGGCAGAACTGAGCAAGAAAATAATTTTAAACTCGGTCTTTTTCCTCTTTCAATGACCTATTTTGGGGACTCCTCTTGCAGCAGCCAACCCACCTGCAAGAAGAGCACTGAGGGTGTCTCACTGCTGCTGAATTGCTGATTTCTGTGGTGGACAGACCTCTGCATTCTCAGCTGCTGAGGTTATGTGTATTTAAACTTAAATATGCATTGTTTTAAATGGGAAAATCACCCTTCGCTCTTTTAATAACTTGTTTTTCCCACGTCTGGTTGTGTCTCTTTACAAGCTGTTGCCACTTCCAACTCCAAAAACACCAACTCTGCTATAACTTATAAAGCCTACAGCACCAGGCTACATCATCCAAATTTGCCACAGCAGGATCCTTCACCTATTTTCAGAAACATTTAGTTTTATTTTTTCTTCTCCATCTGACCCTTGCAGCTCAGCATTGATAATTAGCCCCCTGCTTCTCCCGCAGCTACTAAAAACCAGGGAAAAATAAATGTTTCCATTTGAAACCATTATTGCAAAGGCACTGCCATGGAACGCTGGAGACTCCTGATGTAAGGGAGATTTTCATAAAATGACACTCAGGCATTTGGGGTTTAGCCTTCAGAATTAAGAACAATATATTTTCTTTTCTTTTTCCTTTTTCCTTTTTTTTTTTTTTAATGAAAACTTGAGGCAGTGCCATTTTTGTGCTTCAGAGTCTGAACTCAGCTGTTAAAATCTCAGCTTGAGGTGCTTTCATCCTAAAATCCCTAACAGAAACCACTCCATTTTGAAATAATAAAAATTACTGGCAATGCAGAAAGTCTTTGGGAACATCATCTCTTCTGCAATGGTACCCAAAGGAAATGATGTTTATATGGAAGAATGGCCAAGCAATGGTTTTCTTTTTTTAAACTGTTACTGCAGGAGATCTGCAAAACAATTTCCCGTCACACGTGGTCCTAACAGTGCTTGG
Organism: Hylia prasina; assembly: GCA_013397195.1. Classification (NCBI taxonomy): domain Eukaryota; kingdom Metazoa; phylum Chordata; class Aves; order Passeriformes; family Sylviidae; genus Hylia; species Hylia prasina. The sequence goes on from VYXD01013616.1 coordinate 138,751, forward strand.
AGATTTTTGTAGCAGCACCCTCCCCAAAATATCCCTCCAATTATTCCAACTGCACCTCTCAGATCACACTCAGCGTTTAAGGATCCGGGAAAAGGGTGGATCAGCTGCTCAGAGCTTTCTGCAGGCAGACACAATCAAGCTGAGATTTCATTTTGTCATTAAATACCCAAATCAAACCAGAATTTGCCAAAGCCTCGCAGGAAGTGTTGCACCTTGTTAGCTCTGAATCTGCCACTCTGCCTCTTGTTCAATCTATGGAGTTAAATTTAAACCCTATTTTCTTCCTTCTGCAAGGGATATATTAGAACAGATGTTATTGACTGAGGTCCTAATCCCACAATGGCACTGTGGCCAACTCATCCAATTTTCTTATGAAATTTGATGGTTTTCTTTAAGCTTCATCTGCTTGTATCAACCACTTGTTTAAGGAGCTCAGCCTTTCACTCATCTCAAGGGGATTTCTGACAGAGAGGATTGAGGGCTGGGGTTCATGCTGGAGGTTTAAAAAGCCCCGCATGTCCAAACATCAAAATTATTGCCTGTTCTGGGTAGCAATTGTGATTGTTTTAATGCTTTCACTCAGAAATAAAGGGGCGTGACAGTGCAGTGCTTGCTGGGTGGGGCTGAGGAGGAGCAGCACAGCCCTGACAGCCAAAGAGGGGTGTCAGCTCTTGGAGGAGACTAAAAGCAGAGACAACAAGCAGAAAATCATGAGGGAGCACCTCTCCAATGGGAGAATTGAGGTTGTTCAGCCTGGAGAGGAGAAGCTTTGGGGTGACCTCACTGTGACCTTGCAGGGCCTGAAGGGGATACAGGAAACCTGGAGAGAAACAATTTATAAGGGTAGAGTGATGGGACACAGGGAATGGCTTCAAACTAACAGAGAGTGGGTTTAGATGGGAATTTTGGGAATTTGGCCCTGGCACAGGGTGCCCAGAGCAGCTCTGGGTGCCCCTGGATCCCTGGCAGTGCCCAAGGCCAGGTTGGACACTGGGGCTTGGAGCAGCCTGGGACAGTGGGAGGTGTCCCTGCCATGGCAGGGTGGGACTGGATGGTCTTTAAGGTGCCTTCAAAACCAAATCTTTTGGAAATTCTATTTCTCTGTGCTGAGATTTGCTCCAGAGTGCCTGATGATGAGCAAGGGTTTGGGTACAAATGCCAAAATCCCATAATTTACAGTGTCCGTGGCTTAGCTTGAAGGTTCCGGTTCCCCCGTCTCTCTCTTCTACACTTTGGATTATCAGAGACAAATCCAGAGCTAAACTCTCTCTGTGTGTTTTATCGAGTTCCCCTCTCCCCATAAAGGTTTTATTTACTCCACTCCTGACTCGATGCCACTTTGCCTCAGAAATTCTCCTCAATTCGACTTTTCTTGCAGCACAAAGGCAGCGGGAGAGCCCCTGAAGACATCATCAAAATCTTTATTTTCATGCCTTCCAAAGCCCCTGGAAACAGATACTACACATCATTGTAAATAGTATTTCTCTTAAAGCAATGATCTCCTTCTAATCTTCCAGTGGTGTGAATACGCTTAGAGAGATGGATGCTAAATAAATTAAAATGAGCTAAGAGAAGATGCTTCATAACCCTGGAAATATTGCAAGCATTATTTAAAGTAGTTAATATTTTTACTGCCTCGTGAATGCTAATCTCTGAGAAATCTCAGGTACCAAATATAGTTTTAATTCTCAATTTTAGTTCTCACAAACTGGAACTGTAAATTAATTTCAACACTATAAAAAGTAATAGAGACGTTTATTTTCTTAAGCAATCTGCCTCATTCAGCTGCAGACTGGATCTGAATTAATGGTCCTGGCATGCTGAATGCAAAATTAGTGATAATGTGAAATGAATGTAATGATTATATCTGCTGCAAGAGTTATAATGCTGGGGTCCAAATTTTTTCTCATTAATCTTCTCCATTACTATTAAAAAAATGATACTGAGCATCCTCTCTGGCACTTGAGTGCTTTTATGGGGGTTTCTTTATAAAAAAATGGTTCCTTTTGTAGGATGAGTGTAGCCCGAGTGTGCTTCAATCTTTTGGGGATGTTTTAAGAGTAGAATTAAAGTGCCTGTTGTTTTTCCATAATCCAATGTCAGGACAAGATAAAACTTGGGAGAAGTCGCTGGATGTGACTCCAAAGTTCAGTCTGGAGAAAGAAAAGGAGCTGCTAAACATTTCTTTTATTCAGGAAAAATTGGGAAGAACCGGGATCCACAGCCACGCCCCCGTGCAGCTGAGTGGCAGCACCCCTTTCCCTGTCCCACAAATTCCTTGGATTATGGACTGAGGGTTTATATGGATCTGCAGGACGTTTGCAGAGGTGCCAGGACAAGAGGTGGGAAGCAGAGGAATGCACAAGGGGACTGAAAATGTGATGAGGAAAGGAAGTGAAGACAATCAGAGGCTGTGGGAAGCACACGTGAGGAAAAAGTGGCTTCCAGCGATCCTGTTGTGCATCAGAAGCCAGATTTAAAAAACCCTTTTAATTTCCCGTTTTATTTTATTCATTTTGCCTTTTATATTTCCTGGGAGGGCGTTGCCAAAGAGGTGCAGAGCTTGGTTTCTGTCCCAACAGGAGCACTTCCACTGTCCCTGGTCACGTTTATTAGTGAGTTTTAGTGCAGTCGTGGGGTTTATCTCGCTGCACCTCTGGCAGTGTCCAGGTGGGGTTGGGAGGTGTGGGACCTGTGCAGACCCGGGGCAGGGGGTGGGATCAGGAGCCCAGATCCTTCCCCAGCGCCTTCTCCTTGCTCCAGGGCTGTCCTGCAGCCAGGCTGTGAATAACTCAGCGCTTGTGGCATTAAACAAAACCCAAAGCAAATAGCAAAGCAAGAACAAACTTCTGCTCCAGCATTAAAGGTGAGCTGCTTTAACCTGGGAGTGTGCAGAGAATCCCGGGGGTCACTGAGGCTGGAAAAGCCCCCCAGGGTCATCGAGCCCAAGCTGTGCCCAATCCTGGAGCACATTCAGGTGACACCTCCAGGGGTGGGCACTCCAAACCTCCCTGGGCAGCCCCTGCCAGTGCCTGGCCCCCCTTTCCATGGGGAAATTCCAGCCTGAGCCTCCCCTGGGGCCATCTCCTCTTGTCCTGTCTCTTGTTCCCTGAGACAAGACACCCATCCCCATCTTCTTGCACTTTTTCTGGCTGTGGGAGCAACTGATAGCCCAGGAAAAAGCTCCAGGGATGATTCTGGGATGCTAGGCTGGAGGTGGCACCTTCTGCCTAGAACACAGTGGCTTCCAAAGAGTTTTGTACCTTATGTGGTGAAAGTGAAATATTTTGGGCTCAGCAGCGTTTATTTTGTTTTCTTTCCTTTGGACTAACGAGCCTGAGTCAGGAAACCATGCGGGGAAAATCAGTATGCAGAGTGCAAGTATCAATTTAAATCTACAAAGTTGCAGTGGGCTATATAAAGATTTATTAATCAAAACATTTGCAAAATATTGACTGTGCGCGTACGCTGTGAGGCCTGAGAGATCATCTGCAAAGCAAAGCTTGAATTAATCACTTCGTCTCATCCATTAATCTTTGAAGAATTAAAAAAAAATATGTAGCAGATATTTGTGGGTAGTTCCAGAACTAATTTCATTCTCTAATTTCAAATTTTTTTCCACTCAACAGTTGTTGTGTGGAGGGAGGAAACAACAGCTCAGGGCAATCAGCCAAACTGTGGCTCCCAGAACAGGGAGAAGGTTATTCCTGGATCCTTCTCATCCTGAGGGGACAAGTCCAGAGCCCAAAAATCCTGAGGGACGAAGCACAACCACAGCATCACACCAAGAGCATTTCGGTGCCTCTTTTTGGCTTCAACAGCTCTGGAAAGCACAGGTCTGGGGAAATCTGGTTAGAAGGATTTGGCAGCCCCTGCTCCCTGCAAAAATAGATGCATTACTAGGGAAAAGCAGCAGAAAATGTGGGTTTGTTGAGGACAAACCCTTCATGTTTTAGTGCCCAACCAAAGAATAGCAGTGGATACACAGTCAGCATCCTGCACGCCTTGAGTGATGCTGAAAGCCTTCTCAGCCTCTGGATATCACGGTGATTAAAACCCAAAGGCACCATTTGGGCTGGGCTCTTTTATTTTCTGAAATGCCCAGGTAGGTACCAGCACAGCCCAGAGGGCCCATGAATCAATAAATGCTGGCAGGCTTATTTTACTTAAAGTTGTGAAGTGCCACAAAGCAGCCCTGTTGTAGTTGATGGCTTTAATTTAAAGAAAATAATCAATTTGTAGGGCTGGCATGATGGGGAGCACCGTGATTTTATTTCAGATGTTTCTTTGAGTGGGTTTATGAGGATGTTTTACAAACAAGGTTTTAAAGTGCAAGGCATGTTGTTATTTTATTTCCTCCAACAACCAATAAGTGAGAGAGCCAGGGCTGTATTTATAGCAGGATGTGTTTATGGAGGAAATCTTGCAGTGGCTGGAGGAAGGAACACACATCTCCTAATGCAGAGGAATGGTTGGGAGCTCCTGCTTGGGAATGGGGTGCCAGAGCTGAATTAGATAAATTGTTATTTGAATTAGATAAATTATTATCTGAATTAGATAAATTATTCACCATGTCTGTGCTCTGCCCTGCCTGCTAGTGCAGGATCCCTCCTGTGATTCCCTCTCTCAGGCAGCCAGGGAAAATCAGAAATGTGCTGCTATTTTCATTACACAGCTCTATTTCCTGCTCCTCATGCATATATACACAGCCCTGAGTTTGCAGTATTTTATATCTAGTTTTGTACATATGTGACAGATCGCTTTTTTGCTAACCTTTATTCCTAATTTTGTGCTTTTCTTCTGAATTTCTTTTTTGCTGGGTGCACTCACCTCCCCTGTGTGGGCCAGTGTTGGAGGTGGTTGTGCACCACAGCTTGCCTCAGGTTTTGGATTTACATTCCAGAGCACCCCCTGCCTCAAATCCATTGCTCCATGGAACAGACTTCACCTTCTGCCAAAATTACAGCAGCAGAGCACAGAGCTCTCTTCTCACTTGTGATGCTTGGATATTGGGAGAGAGCTGTGTGCATATTAAACAGGAGAAAAGGTTTATTTTACAAGCCAGACTTTAAGAGAAATTTTAAAAGCCTTGTGAAACTAAATGGCCTGGAAGAACTTTTCTGTTGGAGAGTATTCCTGAGCTGCAGCAGGGTGGGTTTTCATGGATGATCTCTATAGGAGCTCTTTATGGATCTGTGTTGATTTTATTTCACATATTTCACTAGAAAATGCAAATATACAACTATGTAAATATACACATTAAAAGGTGAATGCAGCAATACTGACTTGTAAACTGAAAGCAGCACAGCTGACATGAAATAAAAGTGTTTCACCCTCTGGACAGGGAGCTGGGCTATTTGAAGGGCTGGGGGGAGGACACAGCTCTGCACCCTGGTACTTGTTAAAAAGTGGAATTTCCTTGGCCTGAGGAGCAGCTCCAACCAGGAGAACAGCTCAGAGCTGATGTGATTAACAGCCAAACGTTTCAGGAGCACAGGGCTCTTCCCTCACACTGGGCAAACCTTGGAACAGCCAGCATCAGTGGCGCTGCAAAAAGCAACTGCACCTTCCCTAAAACAGCAGGAGAAGCACCACTCCATCCTTCGGGGAACACCCTGAGCCCTTCCTAGGAGCCCCACATCTGGGGGACAGCGACCTCAGCTTTAGGAGCAGCAGGAAGATCCCAAAAACACGTTCAGGCACTGAAGTGAGAAGAAAGAAGGGCAGGTCAATCCTCCTCCTCCAAGTCCAGACTCCTGCCTGCCTTTTTACCACCCCAGACTTCCAGCTTCTCACCTGGCTGAGGTAATTCCAGAGGGGTTAAGCCTTGGAACTTCTTTCCTCTGCTCTTCAGCAGCGTTTGTCTCCTACTTTTCTCTGCTGGAAGCAGGAATACAAAAAAAAGTACTTCCAGCTCAGCCAGTGGATGATTTTTATCAGCTCATTTTAGTCAATAAAGAAAGAAGTCAATCACTCCTGGAAAATAGCACTTTCCAGTGCTGTATAAACCTGGCCAGTACAATTGCAGAATAAATCAATAACTGCATTAATCAATACGATGTAAACTGCTGATCTCTGTGGATAAATTGTACTGGTGTAAGAAGGCTTTCAAATAAATTCTAAACCCACTCAAACTGCTCAGGCTTTAAATCTGCTGAGGGCACTGGGACCCAGGGAAGATTTGTGCTGCTCCTCTTTAAAATCTCTGGGACAGCAGGGCTGCAGAGAAATGTAATTAAATCATGGTAGCAGTGCTCCCACAGACCACTGCAGTGAGAGCTCCAGAAAAGATCCCTCCACTCCAGTTTGCCAGGAAAAGGGGATTTCAGGGGGAATAAGGTGGGGAGGCCCCAGCACCAGAGCAGCTGTGGCTGCCCCTGGATCCCTGGAGTGCCCAAGGCCAGGCTGGACTCTGGGGACACCCTGGGACAGTGGGAGGTGTCCCTGCCATGGCAGGGGTGGCACTGGCTGGGATTTACTGTCCCTTCCAACCCAACCCATTCCGTGGTTTCCACGATTCCTGTTTCTGTGGTGCACAGAGGAGGGAAGGCTGCTCTGCCACCTCCTCATTTGACAGCCCCAAGAGCTGCAGGAGGTTTGGCCTCTCCAGACACCTCCATTTCTCTATAAAACCCTGCATTTGAGAACCTCAGTTTTTATTTTCCTTCTTACCATAATTGTAGCCCAGTGCAAGGCTCCTGGCAGAGCCTACAGGTGGTTTAGAGGGGAAAAATTGGATTAAACCTGAGGAGATGAGACCCATGGCAGCAGAGTGGGGGGAGCAGAGGGATGTGGCTGGGAATGTGGCTGGAAAACCAGCACAGGGAGACAAACAGGGACATGAATGAGCAAAGTTGGTGTTGGACATCTCGCTGAAGGCAATCTGGAAAAAACAATTGTTGGGGGGTGATGACTCAAGTGCAACAATTGCATTTATCTTGTTATATCAACTGCAATTATCTTATTTACCTCACAAAAAACTTCTGCTCTTCTGGGATCCCTTAGCATTTCAGAATTATTCCAGTTCATTCCATAAAGATGACAAACATTTGTAGCTCCTTTTCAGTACTGAAATATATTGGTGGCTATAAAATAGGTTAAGTAAAGAAACAGTGCACACCAATATGATTAATATGACATTTTAATTGCTACGTCAGGCCTATTTTCAAGTATTTAGTGCTAGGAACTGACAAAAGAAGTTCCTAATAAAAAAGCCTGAATGATTGAAGCTATTTGGAGGCCCTCATTGTACTGTGCTGTCAAAATGTCCAACTGACCTTTTCCTCATGGTAAATTTTTCCAAGGAAGATTTTATACAGGCTATTTTAATAGTGCTGATTCCCCACCCTCTCCCCCAGTTTTTAGCTTAGATAATGGTCAGAGTGAGACAAATGTCAAACCCTTGCCTAGACTCTGGATTTGGCCAGGGGCATTCTGTGGGAAGTCTGTGGAACCTTGTTTAAATTTTTAGGTGGATGTTTCTGAATGCGTCATTTGCCGTTATTTCGTATTTTCAGTTCGGAACAATCCTGGAAGCGTTGGAAGTGCTGTGTCCCATTAATTCAGTCAGGAGCAGAAGGAGCACATGGAAAATAGCTCAGCTCAGTGGAGGCAGGCTGGAATAATGCACAGGTAGTGGGGGAGTCCTGCTGTACCTGTACCTGGCAGAGCTCCTCCACCTGGTGGGAATAACCCTGTGACAGCCACCAGACCTCAATCCACTCATCCTTAAGGCCAGCACACCCCTGGCAGTGTCCAAGGCCAGGCTGGACAGGGCTTGGAGCACCCTGGGACAGTGGAAGGTGTCCCTGCCCATGGCAGGGGATCTTTAATTAAGGTCTTTAATTTTGTGATTTCAAACAAACCCTGAGTACCTCATTTCATAGCGCAACAAAGTGCATAAAGGCACAGTGGAAAGAGCAAACCTGGTTTCACAGTGGGAATTAGCCAGACAAATGTGTCCTTTAGGCATAATTCTGCTCCTTTGGAGCAGAATCAAAGACAAACTTTAAAAAGAAATGTAGATAAAACCAGGTGAGAAGCAGAGCTGGTCAAGAGCAGGAAATCCTTTTCCCAAAGAACATCCTTTTCCCTTCTTTGGGACGTGGGCTGGGAGTGGATCACCTGTGGCACAGGGTGATCTTAAAGGTCCCTCCAACCCAACCCATTCTGGGATTCTGTGCTTCCACAACATCGTGGCTACACCTACAGAAGCACCTGGGACCTCATTTGTGAGAGACGCAGCAACCCTTGGGCACGTCCAGGGCAATTTTGGGGGATGTTGTCTTGGAAAAACCACTGCCGGAGGGGAACAAACACATTGCTTTATGCAAGTCCTGACATCTGTTGAGCAAAAACGTTGGTTTATTGAAGTGCTCACACCTTTTGTGCTCCCTGGGCAGACAGAAACCCATGGAGGGGGGCACAGAGGGAGGCAGGATCCCCTGACACCACCCACAGCACCCCGGAGAGCCCCCAAAGCCCTGGGAGCAGATTTGTCCCTCCTCCACACGGGCCCTGCAAACCACTGGGGGGAATCCTCCTCCACTGAGGCGCAGGCAGAGATTAATAAAACCTTAATAAAATCTTTCCTGCACATTTACAACACATTTGTTCATGGGTGTGATTTAGAGCTCGGTGTCAAGGCGTCGCCTGGGCTGCATTCCAAGGACCCACAGAAAACAGGGAGCTTCTGCACTCCGGGATAATGTTGATTTAGGGGCTGGTACAATAACACACATGGGCTGTTTTATTTTGTTTCTTGGCATTCCTATTCAAGAATTGCCCTATAAAGGAGGGAGAAGATGTTAAATAAAGTTTAAATGCTCATAAATCACAAAGAAACATTGTGCTTGGAGGGAACGGAAACATTTGGAGAGGCTCAAAATTGCTTTTTTCATGGAGAAATATTTTGTTGATGTGTTAAATTCAAAACGAAAATCCCTGACTGTGAGTCTCTTTCATGTTTTGGTACTTTGCTTAGGTTATCAAAAGAAAATAGGTATTATTTTTCCAGCTGTCTGAAAACTTTGGCTAGTGTGTGATTTTCTCTAAAATCTGCTAAGTCTGGGCCCAGAATTCCCTTTACTGGGAACCTTTAAACGGGGTTTTTAATTCAGGTTCTCGGCTGTTAAAAATCTGGAGCACTGCAGAGTTTTTCTGTTGTTTTCATTTCAGCTTGTGGTTTTAGGGGATTTGTGCTGTTCCTATTTCCAAAGTTTTTTCCTGCAACTCTAAGTGACAAAACTCTTTTTTGACCCTTTCTCTTTTCTTTTTAATGAAAGCTGCCAGCCATGTGAACTCTTTCCATTCCAGCATCAGCTGCTTTAATAACATTTTCACATAAAAAGAGCTGGACTTTCAGGGCTTTGGGCTGCTCAGGCTCAATTTGTCCTGGTGAAACACCAGAAAAAGGACTGGGGAGCTGAAGAGGAGAAAATGAACCTGCACAAGTTCTGGTTTAGGGAGGATGGGAGGAGCTGGATTTAAAGTTTTTCTCCTTCATGCTGCTTAGTTCTGCTCCAGAGGCAGAAGATTCACCCTGGAAGCTCCAGCTCTAAGGGAATCCAGCAAGGGAACATCCACTCATATTCCTGGGATTCCTCACTTGTCCCTTTTTCCCATGGGAGTGACAAAAGGGAGAAATGCTGAGGTTAAAGAGTCTGATTTGGGTCTTCTTCAGCGAGAAAAGAACATCAGTGCTGCACAGAAATGAGAAGAAATCTGAGGAAGTGATTCATTGTTTACTTCCACGGCCAAGAAAAATGTTTTTACTTCATTAAGGTATTATCAGGATTTTAAATTTAATATTCTCTTCTTTCTAAACCATTCTCCTCTTTTGAAAGCTGTGTTAAACCTCTCCCTAATAACTCCTGTGATTAGGAACTTTGGAGAAATCCCAGAGGACAGACTTCTAAAAGTGACATTTTATTTCCAGAGCCTCCCTGTAATTAAGCATCTCTCAGACCTTCTACTGAGCTGTAACTGCTCTGCAGAAAATCGCTTTTCACTTGAATAAAAAGATGTTTTGGGTGAAGTTAGCAAAGAATTACATTTATGCTATGAAGTACAAAAATTTCAGATTCAGTTTAATGAAGGGAAATAAAAGCTGCCTGTTGTTTAATGGGCACAGAAGGTCTGGGAGTGAGCAGTGGTCCTGCTGGACACGTGCTGGGAAGGGATGATGCAAAAAGCTCTCTCAAAACCAAACAGGAGTGACCTCCATAAAATATATGATTGAATTCGTGTGGGGGTTATTAAATATCACCAGCTGTAAGAGATCTTTAAATGTCCCTTTCAACCCAAACCATTCTGTGATTCTGTGAAGAGTTATTTGCTCGGACATCAATCTCTGCCAAGTGGTTTCACATTGACTTTATCATTTTGGAGTTTATTTTCTGCCAGACCAGCCCTTGGGCTCTGTGAGGAGTCAGAGAATCAGAGAAAGGTTTGGCTTGGCAGGGACCTTGAGGAGGTGCCAAAGTTTTGGGGCTTCCTCTGTAATCACATCCCCATGGATAACAAATGTGGTTAAAATGTTCTTCAAAGGATTTCCGTGCACAGCTGAACTTCTTTTACTCATGTGCTGACACATCCTCACCCCCTCCAACAGTCCCCTTTATGAACATATTTGGGGTTTTTGGTTATCTTGTAGTTATAAATGTTTACAAAGGTGACACAACGTGGATCTGACAGTGGAGAAAAGGAAATAAACCTCAGAGCAAAGTGAGAAGGAAGAAAAGATTTCCCAGTAATGACACCAGGCAAGGAACACCTTTTATCAGATGCAGTTCAAGCTGGCAGGAGCGTGGCTTCAAGTGTTGAGCTGCATCTCCTGACTTGAAAGCCAAGCCCTGGTGTTTAATTTGTCGTTCTGGGGACTCAGGAGATTGAAGGGCTTAATTAGCTGCTTTTATTTATATTTCAAGACGATGAAAATCAATGTTCTTCTCATTTACCTTCACACCCAACCCAAAGATGAATCTGTGCTTTCAAGCCACGGCAAAGAACGACAAAATCAGGAGAGACCACCTGATCCTGCTGAATGACAGATAGTTTTTATCTTCCCTCAAAAAATATTCAGTATCTCTGGAAGTTTTTGCTGATCAGAAGAGTCTTTGCATAGAAAAGTCCTTTAAAATGGATTTGAGAATATGTGAAGTGTCTGATGGTATAAAAGGTGCTGCTGTTTCAGCTCTGGTTCAAGGCCTGCTGAAAGATTTTCTGTGGAATTCACTGGGCTTTGGCTTGCTCCATAGCAGTCTCCTTTTATTTAAGATTCCCTTTTCTGCAGAAAACAGCACAGGACACTTCAAATAATGTGTTTTATAACACCTCCTCCAATACAGACCAGTGCAAAAAGTAAACAAATAGCTTTTATTTAATTGAAAGTGTTTTGTTTTTTTTTAACAGGATACATTGAAGAACATGAGATAAATAATATCCACATCACAAGATTTTTAAATCTCTTCTCCCCTCCGTGGCATCAGCTTGCACAGGTTGACATTCCATTTAAATGCTGTTCCATTAAAATAACAACTACTTGGAAAAAAAAATGGACACCACCCATGTGTCAATCCCAAATTAGGTTCGGCACCACTCCCTGTAATTAATGCATGTTGATTTATCTGTTCATTCCAAGCCTATTTTTAAAAATCCATGGAATATCGATACTTAATATTTTCTTAATGACAGACCACTTCCACCTCCCTCCCCCTCCCCAGTGTTGCTTTTTCTCAGGAATGTTGGTTACGGTGAAGAATTAAGATAAAATCTACACTTTTTATTTTTAAAAGTCCACGGCTGAGCATTGCTTGAACCAGCAAGGAGAAGGGTTTAGAAGAACAGAACTCAACAGCAGGATCCCAGATGCCAAAGTGTGCTCTATCCTTTGGGATAATTTCATTGCTCCAGAGCTTAAACCTGTAAAAATATAAACAGACAGAGGGAAATCTGTGTCAAAAATCAGTATTTCTTTGCATTTTAGCTTAACAGCAATCTCTGTTCTCTTTTCAAGATGAAACATTATCCACAAATGTTATTTCTATTTAATTGTTTATTAAGCTGTAACAGCCATTTGGTGGGGTAGGGTTTTGGATCAACATCCCACCTTTCCTGTGAGCATCTTCTCTAAGAGGGGTTTTGACAATTTTGTTGCAAAACAAACTGTGATATATAAATATAAAAACGCTCCCTTTTCCATGAATAATATGATATTTATGAGAGCAGAGGCTGTACCCTGGGCCACCCCTCCCCAGCCATGGGACAGAGCTGACATCTCTGTCCCAGCAGCAGCTCCAGAGCAGATTTAGGGTCACATCATGTGTGAGAACTTTGACTTTCCCAAGACATCTTATCCCTGTTGTCTTCCCTGAGCTCTGCCTGCCAGGGCAGTGCAGACCTGCAGGAAAAATAAACTGTGGAGCAAAACACTTTCACCTCTAATGAATGTGAGAGGATCAGAGACAAATTTATAGGAGCTGGCACCAAAAAGCACCAGGAGGGAGGACACCTATGGCAAGGGAAAAGCTGGGAATCTGTTGTGCTTAGAGGCACAGATTTCTCCTTATGCAACAGCATTCAGAGGGGGGAAAAAAAATCTCTCACTTACTGGATATTTTTGGAATCCTAATTTCCTCACTGCTGCTGCCATCGCCACCATCGCTGACGGTTCTTATCTCGATGAGATAATCTTCTTCAAACGGGACCAGGAGTTCAGCTGAAGTGTTGTTTGTCTCCAGGATATGGGCTTTGCTGTGCCTGTTCTGTCTGTACAGAATCTGAGCAGAGAGGGATTGGAAAGTAAGAGTTATTTCGTTCAGTTTAAAGTTTTAATGGATTTTTTTTGGCGGGGGGGAGGGGACTGAGAGATTCTTCTGTCGTGTCCCAAAGTTTTCTGAGCACTCTCAGCATCCCACAGGGTGTTAAAGGCAATTCAAAACAGGGGAATAAATTCTGCAGGATTTGGGGGTGGGTACCACTGCAGGTGGTTTCCTGGAACCTGAGGATAATCAAAGAAATCTGCACTGCAACCAAAGTTTAAAATAAACTTGTATTTCCTTTAAAAGTAGATTTATGGGAGTGCTTTGTGGTTTGTTCACATAGATCTTTGTGTGAGTATCTTCCAGTTTCTTTTGTGAAGGTACATTTATGAACTGCCAGAGAGTGAGAATGTTTAAATGTGGTTTATGGCTGCCTTTAATGCTTAAAAAACTTCTCTATTTCTTATATATTTGTGAAACTCCTTCCCTGGAGATGTGAAAACAAGAAACTTTTGGCAGGTAAGAATAGAAGGGGATGAGAGAAATGCTGGACTGGGGACAGAAAATCCCTCTGTTGGGATGAAGAAGTCCTACTTTGAATGAATATTTGTACAAACATCAGCCAACCATCCTAGTAAATCCAGAAAAATCAGTGTTCCAGGTAACAAACACTCATCTCCCACCAAATATCTGTACCTGAATTGTAACCAAAATACCTGATTAGTGAGATAAAGAAATCACTTACTTTGTAGCCCAACACCTCAGACTCGTTCTCCATTGTTTTCACATGCTCCCAGTTCAGGCAGATTTTGGAATTTGTCAGCTTCCAGGCAATGTTTGCCGGAGGTTGACTTGGTGCTTTGGGAAAAAAAAAAAAAAATTAAAAAAAAAAAAAAAAAAAAGAAATAAAAAAACAAANAAGGTGATGATAATAACCAGATAAACTGAATATTAATTGTCATGGTGTAGCTGAATGAGCTGCTGATATGGGACTACCAAATGCTTGGGTGATTCAAATCTAAAAGACCAAAAAAACCATTTTTCAGTCGATCATTGCTCTGGTATTAGTCAGACTAAAGATCTATTCATAGCACAGAACCTCTTGCTGTGAGACTTCATTTGCAAAATTAGGCACAGCCTGACAGTGTCTGACAGTTCAAGTTATATTTGAGAGATTTTGTGGAAGGAAAATGTTGTTCCTCTCTATACTTCCGTGTCCTAGAGGATGTTTTCCTGTCTGGATCTCAGAAAAAGCTAAAACTGTGAGCAAACTACAGAAGCCAAGATTTCCATCAGCCAGGGCAGGTTACAAAGAGCTGCACATGAAAGTCTCCATGTGATCCACCATGAAACATGGCAGGATTTTAGACATTCTCAGCACAATAGGCTGAGAGCAGCTTTTTTTTTTTTTCCAAAGGCTTTTCATGGCTAAGTGTGAGGACTTTGAAAATTTGCCTACAAGAGGCTGGAATCAAATCCTGTGTGAACATGTGAGGGTGGAACTGGGCCTTTGAACTGGAGCTGGGATTTAGGCCAACAAATTCTCTCCTGCTCCATGGCACGTCCTCCCAGGCCCTGCTGGGTGGTGGCACAGGAAAGAAGGATTGAAAGAGAGGTAAAAATGAGGAGAGGTTTGGAGAAACACATTCCAGCCCTGATTTTAAATTGTTTAACTCTGGGATCCTTCTCTTCCCCGCTATATGTTGGTGATTGATGGATGTCACTTGGAAGGAACAGTTGATTTGGTGACAATTTCTTTCATTTCCCACAGAGATGAAACAAATTGATGGGCCCTGCTGTTTCATATCCATCTGCATCATGACTTTGGAGAAGTTTAATCCATCCCTCTGGTAGGGAATGAGGTGCTGGTGGAGCTCCCAGGTGAATATCCAGGGATGTCCTTCCATCAGCCACACTGTCAGTGTTGGAAAAGATTCATTTCATTATGGAGACATTTATCTACTCTCACATGCATCAAACTGCAAATTTATTTAAATATGGCTTGAAAGCTCTTTGTTGCTTTCAGGAAACATTTTATATAAGGAATTGGATAACAAAATAGTCACAAGAGGCAAAGGATGTCAAATACTTCATTGGCTGTGCACTCTGAAGAGGTTTGAAATCACTCAAGAATGGGTGAATTACGGCCTTGTCCAAAGCTTGTTGACATAGAAACTTAAAGCCATCTTAATTCATGATCTTGGGGCTGAGAAAACACCACGGGGGGATTTGGAAAACAAAATTATCTCATTTTTTTCAGCCAGAAACAGGAACAAGTGGCAAGAGCACTTCCCCAAATCCACAGGAATATCTGCAAATAAAACCAAGCTGTTCCAGGCTGGCAGATTAATTCCTCAATTAATTTCTTGTAATCAGTGCTGTCAGGAAAAATAGAAATCCCAAGTATCTGCTCAAGTTTATTGAGGTGCTGACATTACTGCCACGGTTTAGGTAACACTTGGCTTTGTTGCTGTTCTGAGCTGAGGTTTATCCATGCAAGTATTTTTAGTGTCTATATGTAATAGTGATGTATTTCGTGTGTACATGGATCTATTTGTGAGGGGGAAGGAAGGGGAAGGGGAAGGGGAAAGAGGAAAGAGGAAAGAGGAAAGAGGAAAGAGGAATTTCTGAAATCCATGCCATATAATTAAAGAACTAGGAGAGGACAGCTCCTTATGGAGCCATGTCCATGGTTAGAGGACATCAATTCCACCTCCCTAAGAACTTTTAACTTAAACCAGGATGTCTCTTTAGACCTTACATCGATCTCAGAGAAGAACATTTCAATCAGAATTGCACCTCTTGGGCAGAAAGATCATTTCAGCTTTGCTGAGTCCCTGCAATAATGGGATGAGCAGAAGGCTGCAGGAATCCTGGATGCTGAGCAGGAAGACAGAGCTATTACTTTGGAGCTCCATCTCCTGCTCCAGATGCACATTGTTTATATTCTCTTGACATATTATCTCTTCTCTTATTGCAAGTGCTTGCATCTTCCACAGACAGAGCTTGAAATTTTAATCTATATATTTAAATATTAAAAAGGTTATTTTGACTTTAATTTTTAAATGAGCCATTAGCACAATCCTGAATTTGACAGAAGATAAAGTAGATGTAAAACAAAAGCAAATTTATTCCTTCTCTGTTTTGTCATTTGATTGCCATGTCTTTAACTTGTCTTTCATACAGATGCACATAGGAATAGAGGGAAGAATTCCCAGGGTTGAATCTATTTTCCACTGAAAAATGGGCTGTGAAAAAAGTCATGAATTGTTTGGTTGAATTAGCACTTAAATTTCATTTCATTCAACCCCCTGACATGATCACAGACACCTTCCACCATCCCAGGTTTCTCCAAGCCCCGTCCAGACTGGTCTTGGACACTTCCAGGGATGGGTCCTGCTTGAGCCCTTCAGAAATATCTTCTCTGGCTTTATTTTTGATTGTTTTATTTACAATAAATAATTGGTTTTGTGGCAATTAAAAATCAATTAACTCATTCTACAAGTTGCTCCTACCTTGCACTTGAAGTAATGGCATGGAACAGCATATGGAAAAGAAGAAAACTGGGGAAACTCAGGAGAAATATTTCCCTTTTATGCTAAAGGGCTGATCGATAATTTACTGGGAAAACAGTGTGCAAGGAAAGCAAAACAGCAGAGGGCTTTACTTTTAGTATTAAATGAAAAAAAATAATTAGTAAATTGCATTTATATCAACATATCCCTTGTGCTGCCCTCTGCAAGGCAAAGTTCAGAGGTCTCAAACCCACTCTGTATTTGGTGCATTCAAAAGTCTCCTTTAACACCCCCAAACACCAGAACCTCTTGTTCTACATCAACATCCTTCCTTTATTGACTCTGCATCTCTGAAATCCCTTGAAAACAGGGGGCTGCCATTCCAAGGAGAACAGAAACCCTTCCTCGTGGGCACTGATTTAGGAGAGGAGGAAGTTTCCCACTCACAGGTTTTGCTGTCTGATTTACGAAGGAATTTGGGGTTCAGTTCTCTTTGCCGCTGGAATGTGCCTGTGCCAGCTGGGAATCTGGGACACTTGCTGCACCAAACCCAACACTCACGGGATTTTTTGGTGGTGACATTCACGGGGGTGCTGGAGGGCCCTGTGCCCGCGGTGTTGTAGGCTCGGACTGTTGCAAAATACACCGTGTTGGCTCTCAGGCCCGTGATGTTTTTGGCTGTCACGTTCCCACTGACTCGGACCTTCCCAGCTGTGCTTTCCTTGGGATCATCTATCCAATATGAAACCTGAAAAGGGAGAACAAAGAACAGGCAATTCCTTGTGTTCCAGCAATTAGGGGCTTGGCTGGGAAGCAGACATGCTGACAAGGAAGATTTCGAGGAATACAGGATTTTTTTGCACTCCAATCTAGCAGGATGCAAACCCAGGCATGAATATTTATAGAGAAGCAATAACATTTCAGAGACTGAATCCCAATTAAGGAACTAAATGAAGCCCTTAAATTTACAGATGTCCAGAAGGAAACCTTTGATAAGGTAAGGAATGATAAAAGCTTTGTTGGTTTTATGGTTGAACACAATGAAAGAAAACCTTAAGAGATACAAAAGAACTTTTATCTCAATCGTCTAAAAGATTTTTAATTATTTTGTATCCTAGCTCTAGTTTTGATTTAGTGACACCTATTTAGACCTGCCTTTTTTTTTTTTCAGTGAGTAATTGATTTAGGAAGGTTTGTGGACTGTACATGACTCTTATTACCTTCATTTATATATTACAATGGAAGGACAGAATTTAAAGTGGTTTTGACTTGTTTTCCTCTTATCTACAAATTAAAAAAAAAAAAGAAGAAAAAAAAAAGAAACTGCTTCACTGTGCAAGTAAAAAAACCAGGAATGATATCTGACATTACTTAATCCTAAAATCACAGAAGCATTTAGGTTGGAAAATACCTTTAAGTCCAACCAGCAGTACCAAGGCCAGCACTAAAGCACCAAGGGCCACATCCACACAGTTTTAAATCCCTGCAGGGATGGGGACTCCACCACTGCCCTCTTCAAATGTTTGAGTTAAGGGTTGGACATGATGGTCTTAAAGGTCTTTTCCAGCCTAAATGATTTTATGATTCTGAGAGGAGGGAGAAGTTAAAAGCCTTTCAATGCACCACAGCACAGCGCTGGAGGACATTTATCCTGCCCTGGTCTGTCAGCAGTGCCACGTGTGCCTGTCCCCAAATCTGAGCACAAAAACCTCTGGGACAGAGCTGCAGTTCTGGGCTGTGAACGCTCCTGGTTATCTCAGGTGGGTTGCTGTTCATGAGAGTCAGGGGAAGAGCTCCACGCTCTGTTGACTTGGAAGCAGCAGTTTGGTGACTGGGAGGAGGAACCAGAAGGCCAAAAGGATTCTAGACAGGAAAGGGACATCTTCAAAGTGTCCCAGCCCCTCATCTCGTGGCCCCTGCCCTTCACCTTGTAGCTGTCCTGGGGTGATTTTATGATGTATCCCCAATCATCTGTTCTGTTTGTGTTGCATGTTGTGTTCTGTACCTTTCAGACTGGTTCTGAGAGCGAAGGGGGAGACAGAAGCATCTCAGAGTTTGGAGAAACTGCTCTCACTCCTCCACATTCTACACCTGGACTGTGCTCATCTGTGGCAGGACAGACAGCAGGACAGATCTCCTTTGCTTTTAGTTTAGTTAAGGTAGCTGAGGCAGAAAACCTCCCTGGACTGTTTTTATGGGTTTTTCTTTGGTTTTTTGTTTGTTTGTTTGTTTTTTCCCTTGGGACTGTTTAAACCTGTTCTGACTGAGAAACCCAGAGGAGCACTGGGAGCTCACACCTGCGGCCCACCAGGGCCTGGACCTCCGGGGGGACTGATAAGAGACTGAGGGAGCCCAGCTACACCCACAGAAAGGAATTTCTCAATTTTACCATCTCTCTTCAGAGCAACAAGAGGTTTTGTTGTTTCATATTTTTCATTCTTTATGCTTGCGGGCACTTTGCTTGTTAAATAAATTTTTTTTTTCCACTTTTCTCTAACGATATTTTTTCCCGGACCAATGGGTGTCCGTTTGGGTTTGCTTCTCCAGAGGGATCCCACTGGGAGGTTTCCTCTTGAATTTGCCCAGAGCCGGGCCAGCAGCCCCTGGGCCCGTGGCCCAGCCCCTCACCTCGTAGCCCAGCACCCTGCCCGTGTGCCGGTTCCAGGGGATGGGCAGCCAGGACACCTCCACCGCCGCCGCCGACACGCTCAGCGCCGAGGCTCCCGCCGGGGCCATCTGCGGCTCTGGGACAGGGAAACACAGCTGCAGGGGCACGGCTGTGACACCGCAGAGACGCTGCCAGGGGAGGAGATGCTGCAGGAGCAGGGGAAGAGCCCCTGGGGTAACCGTGAGCTTTACTCTCCACTTACGGTGGAGCGCCAGCAAAACCTGCTTTCAAAAGTGGTCACTCCCCATCTGCTGGAGCAGATTTTCAGGGGTCTGAGGAACCAGACCCTCTGAGAGCAACACCTTGGAGTGTCTCCCAGTTTTCCCAACACATTCAGCAGGAGCACCTTGGGAAAAATTCGTTGAAACAGGCCCTCCACTGAAAATCATTCTGAAATTTGCCCCTTGTTATTTTTTTTACTTCAGATTCCCATCTCCCGCCTCATGTCTGTTATAAATATCCAACAAGGAAGTTTAAGTAGGTTTGAGCAGGGTCCTTAAAAGCCCCGTGGGGTCTGCCTGATGGTATCTGTGACCTGCTGCTGCTCCACACCCATTACTACTAGGAGTAACTTGCGTTACCATCCTCTCCCGAGTAGACGATGGAAATGGAGCTCAGGGTCCCTTCTCCTTCGTTGTTGTAGACACCAACTTTCACCTCGAAAGGAGAGAGGGGGGTGATGCTCTCATTCCTGTAAACGTATTTGCTGGATTCCACCGAGGCCACCACAGCTTTGGTCCAGGTTGTTGAGCCAAGGGGACGGAACATGACGATGTAGCCAAAGCCTTCCCCGTTTTGGAGCTCTTCTGACACTGGCTGTGGTGACAAGGCAGTCAATAAAGGTCTGCATGTATCCACAGTTTTAATTGAATCTTCATTCCCTGACTATATTTTAGTGGTATTGATTTAGCTGGCTGTGCCTTGGAGAAGATAATAATGTTTGCCCCATCCGCCAATGTAATATTGAAATAAAAATCAAAATAATAAATCTATCGGGGCAATCAATTTAGAAACAAAAGAGCTGATCAGCTCCATTAAAGTTGTCTCTTTCAGGCATGAAGTTTGCAAAATTAAAAGCATTTCACTCAGTACAAGTTGTAGCTTGTAGATTTTTTTTTCCCCCCAAAGGGGCATAGGAATGCTGATTTTAAATAAATGATTTTAAAGGAAAAAAAGAGTTGGGAAGGAACAAATGTATACAGAGAAATGTGTGTCAGTTGTATAATTGCCTGCCTCTGAGTACAGTACTGATGTATTTTTTTTCAGCAAGGAGAAAGCCTCAAGTGCACGAACATATTCTTGTTTAAGTTCTCGGAACAGAAATGTTCCTGCAAGTCAACATGGCAAAATTAATGTTTCTATTAATAAAATCTCATGTCAAGATACGTATGAAAGGCTCAAACTGAAAAGGCAATTACAGCAACACCGTGTCCAGCATGAAGTTTGGTTTTTCATGGGATAAAAATACTTCTACATTCTCGAGGCAAAAGGACATTTATGAAACAAAATCAGGATTAAATGGAGAAAGGGAAGTGTTTCTCAGAAAAACCACATTTATTTCAGAGGCTTGCATCAAAGGGAGGGGCATGGAAAAGCAGGCATGGAAAATGATGCAAAAAGACAGAAAAAGGGTCAGGACCTGACCCTGGCTCCAACCTCTTCTCCTGCAAATTCTTGGAGCACAAACAGTGTGAGATGATTGGGGAAAATCTGGAAGCACTTCAGAAGATTTCAGGGCACTTATGTTGTTTTTATCATAAATCCCTTCTAATTCTAATAATAAAAATAATGATAATAAGCCTGCCCTGGCATTTATAACACGTCTTCCCTCCAGTGTTTTACAAACACCCAATATTCCCCTTTCCATCTCTTTTCCAGTCCTGAGAGAGTTAAATGTGAGGGATGATGGCTCACTGGGGATTTAGAGGAGTTCAAGCTACTTTCTAGAGCATTTAATTTGTTTTTGAGGCTTCTGTGACCTCAGATTTAATCAGGACATTTAGTGAGTTCATCACAGAAAGCCGCAGAGTCGTGTTCAGTGTTGTGAGCTGGCCATAATTAGGATTTCTTCTGATTGTTTTTCGGGACACACTATGGAGTCCAACAGGATAATTTGATTGAGATCTCTCAGGTTGTTTTTGATTTTCATGTCCTCCTGCTCCCAAAGAGGAGAAAATGAAACAAAAACAGTGAAAGGTGCAGATGGAGGAAAACTCAGTTCAGGGAGAGTGGAATTTCACTCTGTTTGCAGCACGGGGAGGGGAAAACACCAGCGGTGTTATTTCTCTAGTGGGAATTTTTTTAAAATTTCTTTTGATCTGAGTTTTGCACTTTTTGACCAAGCAGCTGCCCCATCACTTCCCAGGCTTTGCCAGAGGCTGCCTGCCTTCATCCCAGTGCCTGTGGGAAGCTGCTGGGAGGCTGGAAAAGGAGGCTCCTTCCCACAGCACTCCCATTCTGCTCTCTGAAATGACCTGCACTCACCCTTTGCAACTTGTCTGGCATTAACTGCTCTGAAAATGTGTATTCTTTGCTCTCACTGGAGTGCTGGAGAATTAAAGGGCTCATCTCCTTTAATGCATAATAGGATATGTCTTGTCAGCACAGCGCTCCAGAATGGAAAACATGTAAACAAAAGTAGGAGAAATGTAAATGCAGAAAATGGCCAAGCAGATTAATGTGTTAAGCACCTCCTGTACAATGGAGATAAGAGGGTTATGCAGACTTCTAAACATCTTTACAACACGCCTCTTAAACTGTTTATTTTTATAAATTGTTCCCTATAACACAGAAAACTTGCTGTGCATCTTACAGG
Source organism: Hylia prasina (assembly GCA_013397195.1). Lineage (NCBI taxonomy): Eukaryota > Metazoa > Chordata > Aves > Passeriformes > Sylviidae > Hylia > Hylia prasina. The sequence goes on from VYXD01013616.1 coordinate 160,510, forward strand.
CTCTTTGCTCTCCACATCCAGGGTGAAATCCAGGCTCGACCAGAGGCGGTGACCAAAAGCCTTTGGATTTCAGCAGGGCTGTGGTTTCCCCCACGGAATCTCCCCCGTTAGACACTGGGGTTAATTGGGCTAAGAGTTACCTCCCATGTGATGACGAGCTCGGAGCGGCTCCCTCCTCCTCCGCTGACGTTCGTGGGTGCCACCACGGGAACTGGAGAGGGAAAGATGCTGGTGCTTGCAGCTGGTTCCCCAAGGCTCAGCCCTGGGGCAGCCTGGGCAAGGTCCCTATGGCTGATCTGGGCAAAGGGCACCCTCAGGAAGTTCACAGCGGGCACTGAGCTGGGTGGGAAGGAGGGATCTGGGCAGGCTGGATCCATGGGCTGAGACTCCACAAGGTGAAGTGCAGGGTCCTGTTCTTGGGTCACAACAGCCCCGTGGAGCGCTCCAGGATGGGGAAGAGTGGTGGGAAAATAGCCCAGCTGAAAAGGAGCTGGGGGTGCTGGTGACAGCAGCTAAAGACAAGGCCAGGTATGGCCAGGTGTGGCCAGGTGGGCAAGAAGGCCAAGGTCACCTGGCCTGGATCAGCAGTAGAGAGGCCACAGGAGCAGGGCAATGACTGTCCCTCTGCACTGGGCGCTGCTGAGGCCACACCTCGAGCGCTGTGTCCAGTTGTGGACAAAGCTGTGATGGGCCAAAGGTTGGACTCGGTGGCCCTGGAGGCTTTTCCAAGTGGGTGATCAGAGCCTTTCCCACCTCACCTGCAGCCATTCCACCTCCCAGCAGGTGGGACGGGGAGTACATTGCACAGCAGCCCATTTGAAATGAACTGAAATGATGTTTACACATTTTCTAAGGCTGAAGCTATAGATGCATTTGATACATGAGTACCCTGGTTCAAAAAATTAATTAAAGAGCTGGGAGCATCAAGTATCTGACATTATTATGCCTCATCAACTAATTGGCAAAATGATGTTCCATTCAGACTGTAGCTGCAACACTACTGATTTACCAATTATGCATTTGTTCAGTAAACATGTTGTTGGAGCAATATATTAATTTTTTTAATTGGTTGTATGCTTTTCTTAGCAAATTTAAAACTCACAATTTGCTCTTCTCCTTCTCCCAAGACTGTAAGTGTCCAAAAGTTGGTTAATTAGAGTTGGATTTCTCCAGCATTCCACAGGTGTGTGGCACCAGAGGATTGAGATCAGGGAACTGTGTTGAAGCTGAAGGGGCTCATGGCAGAGAGGCAAGGGAAATATCAGCATTTCTGCCTCTTGCTTTATATTTCTTCTTTAAGGTCCCTTCCAACCCAAACCATTCTCTGGTTCTATGATATCATGTTCTTTTCCAGCTGCTGGAGAAGTATAAGAGAAGAGGACATGCCTGGAATGGGCAGAGACAGGAACCCTCTACAGGACATTTGGTGGTGCCATCTCCAAACCCTATCTCCAGAAATTTCAAGATTCTTTTGTCATTGTCGTCATCCAACTCTCACTGTCTGAAAAGCTGAAGCGTAGGGTGAGAATTAGGCAGGATGTTTACATCTCAAAAAAAGCTTTTTTTCAGAGACTTTGGGCAAGTTTTGCCCATATCTGCTTGTCCTTCCCAATGACGAATGCATTAACCCAGCTCCAGGGGTGGCAATAAAAGCAACGGTGCTTAAAGTTCGCTGAAACTGATGTCAACCCATTATCACTTCCAGATTCTGGTCCACGTATAAATATTTATCTGATTTCATCCTCTAGGAATGGGAGGAGTTTCAGGATAATTTTGCTGTGCAGCCATAAAAGTGAGTGCAAGTGCAGCCTGGGCTGTTCCGGAGGATTTTGCAGAGCTGTTCCTTTTTGTCACCCACAATCAATGTCTTTGGGCGTATCAGAGGCAAATAACCTCAGACTGACAAGAACTGCATGGAAACAGCAAAACAAACCTTCAAGCCTGGTGTTTCACTGTTGCATGAACCAAGTGATGCTCAATTAGCTCACGTGTTAAATGTGTTTGGTACTTACTGCATTTGCATGGGGAAAAATTTTTTGTGCTGCGGCTCAGCAGAGCCTCAACTGGGTCAGAGTTGAGAAACAGATGAAAATTTACAGCTGAGTGCACCAACAGAGGCTCAATTAATTCTCAGCTCCATTTTAATGAAATGAACAGTGGCTCATTTGCATCCACAAATCTACTAATGCTCAGATTTCAGCTGGCAAAGTAGTTATTACAACAGCAGAGCTCAAATTCACCCTTTCTTGGCCAGGTGTTTGCTGTCCACACTGCCCTGCCGATTTCAGTTTCCTATTCTGATTGAAAAACTAATAAAAGCTGATACTGTCCCACTGCACTGCAATTTGAGACAGAAGAATTTACAGCAGTGAAGGAGTTAAGCAGCTAAAACCTGAAGTGAGTGTTTTCTGTCCCTTTTGTTAAACTTCAGACAGAGCTATGCTGTAAGGAAATAATCTTCCTTGTGTTATTGCCATGATAAATAACAATAATTTTATTGTTTCTTTCTCCTCGTCGCCCCAGCCTTGTGAATCCCTCTAATAAATAAATAAATAAAAGCTTTAAAAGATGAAAGCTTTCACTGACTGTCTGGTTTTGAATATCCCACTTTACAAAGCCCCGCGGTGGTAACAGCAACAAAAACCTTCTCAAGATTAACTTGGTCTTCATGATCAATCATGTAATGGAGAATATTTATTTGAGATACTCTGCTGGGAAATTTAAATAATCTGACCTCTTCTGGAAGGTGCTGGGGGCTGGAACTAGATGGTCTTTAAGGCCCCTACCAATCCAAACCATTCTGGGACTCTATTCCCAGAAACAAATGGATTCCACATTCTAAAAGAAATAGATTTTCTTCTGTATAATGTACAATACTGTATTTTGAGTTCTGTCCTGAAATGCAGCTTGCCAAACTTTAGAGCTTGGCAAATGAGATAAACAGAGAAGAGAAAGTGGATTGTAAAAGCTGCTTCCATTTTACTGCTTTCCATCCTATAAACTCTGATTTTATAGGTGGGAGAGAGTTGATAAGCAGGGGGCTGGGAGGAACATAAAACAAACCAAAGGTTTGGGCTGCAGATAAATTGTCCCAAACTGAGCAGGTCAAAGGACTGACAGTGTTGGTCACCCAAGAATGAGGCAGCTTCCCATGAGGTTCCAAGACCCAGGAGACAAATGAGTAAAGGTCAGACAAACAGACAGAAAGGATTCCACTCTGGAGTCAGCAGAACCTGTTGGTTTCACTGAGCTTTGGATGCTGTCATTTATTCCCTCCAATGTCCAAAGTTAAAATTATCCTGCTCCTCCTGATGCACAGATATCAAACACCTCTGCAGCCAAGGGATATTCAGAGAGTGGAGTTATCATTTCATGTGCAAGTCCCTGAGCAGGGTAAAAACTTGGATTTAATTGTTCTCCCCAGTTGCTGGAGTGAAAGCTTGGTGGGGACACATCAAAAGGAGGAACATGGGTTAACTCCAGCTTTTCTCATGGAATGCCAGAACGGTTTGGGGTGGAAGGGACCTCAAAGCCCATGCAGTGCCACCCTGCCAGGGGCAGGGACACTTCCCACCGTGCCAGGGTGCTCCAAGCCCATCCAGTAACGCGTTCCTGTGGGACACCTTGGCTCCCTGCCTAAGCAGCCCTGTAGGACTGAGTGGCTGTGCTGCAGTGAGACTCCCGGCTGAGAGGCGGGCAGGGCTGGCAGAAAGCAGGGCCTTACCTGCTGCCTTGGTTTTCAGGAGAGCCGAGGGCCTGCTGGGCTCCCCAATCCCAACGCTGTTGCTGGCAACCACGCGGAACTCGTACTCAACCCAGGGGCTTAAATCCACCACCGTGGCCTTGTGAGTCCTGCCGTTGATGACCTCGGGAGCTGAAGGCAAACGTGACACCAGCAACGGGTTTTTGGGGTAATTAATGCTACACACAGACATAAAAAAGTCCAGGAGAACTCCTGACTTGCTCACCTGTGGCCACCGCCTGCCATCCCACCGAGAAGGGAGTCCTGGTCTGGACACTGTAGATCTGCACTGGGCTGTTGTTATCTGCTCCAGGCTTCCAGGAGAGCCCAGCAGTCGTGCTAGAAACATGTTCAACTTTAACATCTTCTGGTGGACCTGGGGGGCCTGACATGACCAGCATTTTAAGAGGAAGGCATTGGGAAGAGAAGATTCACCGCTGGAATGGGTTGGGCGGCTCTTACTTGCTCAAGTCAGAGGAATTATTCATGAAGCCGCAGTGTCATAAAAGCTGCACAATCCCTAAATGATGGCTCCATGCCTGGATTACATTTTTATGAGTCAGGAAAATTAATGTCTTGATGTCGCTAACATGAAAACTACAAACAAAGCAATGATTTCTTTTTTCTGTCTGACAAAGAAAGGCACCCAATGTTGTCTTTTGTTGAACCATGGAACATTTTGAGAATTCCTACTGAATTCAATCAAGACTGAGGTTCAGACAGAATGCAGGATGGTGCATTACACATATTTCTGCTTTCTCTTAGGGTTTACAGATCTGCTCCCGTGACAGCATTTCCTCACTGCTGGCGGTAAAAAGCTGAGTTAGAAAATATTATTTTATATTATCTCCGAATAGGGGGAAGGAATGAGGTCTTTTGTTTTTCCCAGCCTGCACAGTGACCCAGAGATGCCTGAAAGAAATAACAACACTGCTGAGATTAGAGGATTTCCCTCTGATCTGTGTGGCCCAAAATTTTTGCCAAAGAGGCCAGGGCAGAACTGCAGAGGTTCCCCTGGGTTGGCTGAACACCAGGATCATGCTGGCCACAATTCTGGGGCCAAGAGTAAGAGAAAAAAAACATTTAAACAACAGCTGATGCTAAAAATTCCTGATTCCTTTAGAAGATATGTGTGTCTCACTTACATACATACCTCTCACAATTATATCTGCTGTTGCAGATTGACTGTCTAAAGAAGTTTGCACCATGCACACATACTTCCCAGAATGATGCAGCTGAATATTTCTTATCATCAAATCTCCAGCAGATTCCTGGAGAGATTAAAAAAAAGAAAAAAAAGAAAAAAAAAAGAAAAAGTAAACTAATCACTCACAACATGCTTTCTGTTGCGGGCATTTTAATAAATTGCTCAATATTAATAAAAAATTCAGCTTTTAAATTAAAATATTCATAGCTATCATCAGTTTCTTTCGTGGGGACATTTTTATGATGGCTTCACAAATAACTCAAGCGCCTTTATGAAATTTAGGGAAGAAAAATAAATGGTTGCAGCCCTTGTAAAGAAACAGTGATTTGCCAGGCATATAAACAGCGAGGGAGGAATTATGATAAACATTGTAGAGGCCGTGGCAAAGAGTTTCATCGAGGAGTTTGGGAAACTCACCCTTCCAATCCTCTCAAAGTGATGGATTCCTCTGCTCAAGTCAATTCTCTGGCCATTGAATGACCAGGAGAACCCCACGTCCAGGGAGGGGTCATGGGACACCTGGCATGGCAGGACAATGCTCTCTCCAACTGTTGCATCTGTGTCTGAGGGTGGAATAGTGATGACAGTCCTTTCTGAGGAGACAAAAAAAATGAGATCTTTTTAATTCACATGCTCGCAGAAATGGCAGTTTTTGAAGGAGGTTTGTAGCATTCGGGCGGTGATTTCAGATTGGCCCAAATGTTCTGTAATAAAGGGAATTCTCTCTAATATAGTGATGATTTTAGGCTGCTCCTATGACAGCACCAGCCCCTGACCACCTTGTGTGCCTGAGAGTGAGCAGATGTGAGAGGAACACCCTAAATTAGTTTATATTTACATTAGGAACACCCTAAATTATATTACTTCATAAAGCCCATAACCAATAGTTATGATTTCAGTCAAAAGGTACAGAATTCTCTTAAAAATGTGTGAGTGGCTCTTCAGACCTGAAGGATTCTCCTGGCCAAAAACTGCAGCAAAAGCAAAACTGCTGCTCACTCCTCTTACTTCAGACATCAACATCCTCGATCTATATTAATGTCTTTACTCCACAGCACTACTCAAGTTACAGCTTCAAAGATGTTCCCAGGCAGGAAAATTATTTATTTGATCATTTTTAACCCATTACATTGAGACCCAAACTTGCAGCTCTTGTGAAGGGAAGTATCAGCTCGCTGAAGGGGAAAGAAGTGGGTTTATGTGGCTTCACTTTTGTTGATATGACTGGCAGACAGATTAGAGATAACAACCACTCTGTTGTAAGCAATTCCCTTGAATAAAGCTTTTGTGCATGGAAGTGTTATAAAGTGGTGAGAATTTAGACACATGTGGAAAATGAGAGCAGAGTCACTTCAACAATATTAATGTGATCTGAAAATAATGTGAGGGGAGGAGAAGGAAATGTGCACGAGATGGGTTAGTTCGGTGCTCATCACAGTTTAACTCCAGATTTTAAATGATTCTCAAATCAGAGAATTCTGGAAAGGTTTGGGTTGGAAAGGGCCTTAAATCCCACTCAGTGCCACCTCTGTCACGGCAGGGACACCTTCCACTGTCCCAGGCTGCTCCAACCTGGCCTTGGGCACTGCTGTTACCATAAGAAATCTCCTTTAGTGTTGGCCTGAAGCTGTTTACCTCCACCAAATAAATACTGAAAACTGTTCTTTTAGGAATTACACTGGATTTGGGCATGAGGTGTGCTTTTTAGTTGTGATAAAGAAAAATAAAGTAATTTATTATGGTGTTCCCATCCTCTTGCACCTCTTGTTCTATCCTCCTCATCCCCAGTAATGCAGAATGTTCACTTGGGTGATATTTTTTACTTCTTTTATGGGCTTGTCTTCAAAACTTCCACCTCAAATACTTTTAAAAGCTTCTTAAAAGCTCTTGGTTCTGCCTTCTCCATCTATCTTGCTTAGCAACAGCAAACGTGCACTATATGGCAAATCCCATTCCAGAGGAGAAAAGAGGGGAGATGTGAGTGCTGGAGGTGTAATAAAGACTTCTCCCACAAAGAATAAACAACTCAATGAGCAGCAATAAACTTAATTTGCACATTAGCTATGCTTTCCCAAGTTCTGACATTTCAGTTGAAAATAATGCTGAAGCAATGAGGCCTATAATTGAACAGCCCAAACTTCTCCAGAGGGGAAACAAAAACAAATGTTCCCTGCAAACAAGATCATTTTTATACCATGTTGTTACTCGGTGTTTTAATAAACTTCCTAAATGCCAAACAAAATAATGTGGGGTTTTTTTTCATGTTTTAATGGGATGTTCCCATATTGCCACAGTGTATGGGACATGTGAGAGGGGGCAGAACCTAAATGAAGCCAGAGCTGCTGAAACCCTGAAGTTCTTGGTGTTCTCATTGCTGGCTGTGCTGCAGCACCACCTCAGGTCACACTTTGAGCTGTGTCAGTGCTAATTGCTCTGTCAGAAGGTGAACACTAAAAGGATTTTTTTGCCAGATGCAAAGTTAAGGATGAGGTTGCACTGCAGGCTGCAGCAAACATTCTGATAACACTGAAAACAAGGATTTATATATAAAAAAAAAAAGTTACAAAAAATCAGAGAATCTTGGGTTGGAAGGGTCTTCAAAGCCCATCCTGTTCCACAGAAGAAGGAAATACTGAAATACCTTTCACAATCAGGTTCCCTGAGTCTCTGGCACTTCCAAACTGGTTCGTGGCCACACAAGTGTAAACCCCGGCATCCACCTTGGAGATGTTGGAGATCCTGAGGCTGCCATCCTCCAGGAACACCACCCTGGGGAAAAACAGACAGGATGGAATCCCAGAATCCCAGAAGGGCTTGGGTTGGACGGGATCTTAAAGCTCATCCCACGCCCTGCCATGGGCAGGGACATTTTCACCATCCCAGGTTGCCCCAAGCCCCAGTGTCCAACCTGGCCTTGGGCATTTCCAGGGATGGGGAATCCACAACTTTCCTGGGCAACAGTAGAAAAATAGAAATAAAAAAGACAGAAATGCAGCACTGCTTTTAATATTTAAACGTTTCCATTATGATTTTTCTCTTCTACAGGAAGCTGAGTATGTGTTAACCAATTTTCACCTCTGCTGCTTATTAATTTCTATATTAGAAATGTTTCATTGGCAAACTGGGGTTGATCATTCACTCTTCCAGGTGACTTTCTTACAGCAAAATCTGGAATCTCAAGACAAAGTCGAAAGACTCAACCTGCTACTTGCTTGTGTTTTATTTTATCAATTTTTTTGGTGTTTTTTTTTAAGATCCCAGTGCTCCTAAGCCAAGCTAAGGTTGTGTGAGCCCAGCTGCTCATGGAGTTCTGTCAGGATTATTAAAAGATATTATCAGACTGGCTGAGATGCTCAAATGCCACCTCACAAGCCAAGGAGCCAAATCAAATCCATCACTGTCGCCAGGGCCCTCAAACCACCTTGGAGTCACTGAGTTGTTTATATCAGTTTGGAGAGTATTGGTAAAATTGCATTTAATGGTAATTTCAGGACCACTCCTGGGTTTAAAACTTAATTTTTAGGCTTGTTTATATATTTTTTTTCATGTTTATGAGATGGGATGTAAGTCAGGACAAGGATTGGATATGATTTCCTTGGATAAGCTGTTGACGTGCCTGGCACCCTTCTGCTGTCACAGACAAGGGCAGAACTTCAGGATTTTGGGGATTTTCTACAGAAAATCCTACAATCCTACAAATTTCTACAGAATCACACAGAACACGCCTCTAAAAGTAGAGGATTTTCAAATCAAAGCTGAATTAGCAAAGAACTTTGGCACAGAAAATATTATTCTGCAATATATTGTTATGTTTTTTTTTTTCCCCCCCAGTTCTTCAACATCCACCTGCTGCCCCTGGTAAAAAATGAATGATTTTTTTTCTGAGTTGAGAAGAAATTTAGGACATGAAGGTCCTGGAAGTTTCCTAAAAATGAGGTCAGGGTCTCTATGTGCATCTCCTCTTGCCACAAAGCTCAGTGCTCAACAGGCATCAGAGAATCTGCACCCAGTTGCCATTTCCTTACACTCAAAAAAATTCAGTGCAAGCCACAACTCCACAGGAAACCAGGCTCCATTCACTCACAGCAGCACTGCATCATTTTTTATATCCCTCATTTAATTGACATTTAACTCTAATACAAGGCTCCTTTCATAAAATAGAAAACATCTAATTCATGCATCACAGCTTGGGTATTTAATATTTATTACTAACAACATAAGATTGGGTGATGTACTGAATTATTAAAGGAAATGAACAATCACAAGAGCAGAAGTTGGAGCTGGCAGTAGCATCAGAACCATTAAACACACACAAAAAACCCCCATCACAGTGTGTTTCTGTTTCCCATTCTGGCATTTATACATTTGTAACTGCAAGTGGAACACACGTCAGACCTTGTCCTGCTCCTGTTACACCCTCCCAGCATCTCAGCTGGGAAGGAGGAGCACTGAGCTTGGATTTCTGCTGATCTCCTTGCTTCTAAGCCCCTAATTTTGTGTCTCCCACACTCATCTGACCTTCCCCTGCACAAAGATCTGCTGCTGAGCAGGGCAGGGTGGGGTCAGGATGAGATGTCCCCGTGGTGCTGGGCACGCTGGCCCTGGGGTGTGCAGCTGGGAGGGGAAGGGATTTAGGCTTGAATGAAAAAATCTTTGTTTCCTTGGCAATAATCACCAGGTTCTGCAGCAGTCTCCGGGTTTGCCACTCGTGGTACAGTGAGGAAATAAGTTCAGGTTCAATAATCCCTCATATGGAACCGGAGCAGAGCAAAATAGGGAGAAGCAAAGTCCCCTCCTCAACACAGTGATGCATCAGCTGAGTGAGAGGTTGTGGATAAGGAAGGATGAATGGAGCTGTGCCAGGGCAGGGTCGGGTTGGATTTTTGGGAAAGGTTCTTCCCCCAGAGGGTGCTGGCACTGCCCAGGCTCCCCAGGGAATGGGCACAGCCCCAGAGCTCCAGGAGAGCTTGGACACCTCTCCAGGGATGCCCAGGGTGGGATTTGGTGTGTCTGTGCAGGTCCAGGAGCTGGATCTTGGCACCTGGGGCAGCGTTTCTGATCTTGTGGGTCCCTTCCAGCTCAGATATTCCACGGTTCTGTGACCCCATGAACTGAGCTGGTGTCACCCCTGTGCATCAGCACAGAGCCCTGGGTCCTCTCCCTCTCTGTGGGGACACACCCAGGACTCTGATCCAAAGCCAGCTTTGAATATGAAGAAACATTTCCAAGTTTTCTCCTTCTGCCTCTGCAATATTTTTTGCATTAATGACGCATTTCTTCCCATCAGCTTGCACCAACCACCAGAAAAAACTGCTGGTGATAAAAGAGGGGATGCAATCGAGTGCCTGGGTAACATATGGTGTTCATCAAGCAGTACCCAAGGAGATTCCAGTGTGAATCAGCAAATGTTCATAAATTGGGCACCTGAATAATAATTCATAGCAAGCCAGTGTCTTTCTCTCCATCAAATATTGATGACCTGTTACTTTTACTGCAGTTGCACCTAAAAGATCTTAGGTGCAAATTAAAGTCCAGAAGTGGCATAAAGAAAAAAAATAAAAAATAAAAAAGACAATCTCCATCCCCCAAAACTCCAGTGTAGGTAAATACACAGGAAAAAACACTCTGTAAAATACAGACTAGCAAAGGGGAGAAGCTTTGAAAGCTCTGTCTTAGCCCCTGTGGATTCTGGTTGCAGCTTTTTCACTGAAGTCTGGTCATGCCTCAGATTTTTCCTCCCCGTATTCTTCATGATGAATTGAGACCTTGATAATTCCCATCTCTCTCATTTAGCCACTAAGAGGGGTTTGTGCCCACACAAGAGCTGACAGTGTCACGTTTGATCTGAAGAAATGCTGCTCTGAAACAATATTTCAATGGCTGGGCAGGCTGAGGATGGAATGGCTCTTTCAGTGGATCAAAATGGAGCTTAGCAGAGAGGAAATCTGCTAAACAAAAGCTCCTGAGTTGTTTGAAACTGGTCACACTACCTGACGACAATTAGAGCGAGCAGTAAATAAGACACTCAGGCAGAATTTGTGTAAGAGCACAAAGGACTCCAGAGTAATTAGTTAAGTGGGGAAGGGAATTTAAAAAAAAAAAAANAAAGGAAATAAAAAAAAAAAAAAAAAAAAAATTAAAAAAGTGAGAAATTTCCAGCTGTCCTGAGGTCTGTGTCAGGAGAGGGATGGGAAGACAGAGCACAGCAGAAAATCAAGGTGATGCATTTCAAATGCAAGAAGAAAACCAACAGCACCCTGTGAAACACTGCCCCAGGGGCCAAGAACAGCAAAGTTGCCCCAAACTCCCTCAGAGCCACGAATTTGTGCCGTGGGTTGGTTCAGAGGGGCTGCACTTTGTCCTCTCCTGTTTCTCTCTCAAATCAGGGAGCTGTGATGCAGAAGGCAAAGGGAATATTGCCCTTAATGGGCTTTGGATCAAGCTCTGACAAATGGTTTAAAAAGAAGCTGTGAAAGGCACGTCTCACCTGCTGAAAGGCTTGCTAGAAACCATCCCTTTTCACATTTGAGGCTGTGTGAAGGCTATAGATAATAATTCTCAGCAGCTGCATCACAAGACAAGGTAATTCCAAGTGCTGTGACGAGACAGAAAAGTTTAACTTGTCCAGCACAGTGCAAGGAGAATATTTTGTCTGCCAGGAAAACTGGACTCCTCTCAATAAGCAAATAAGTGCCTGTCAAAGGACCAAAAGCACAAGACCTGAAGCAGATTTGATAAATGCAGCACTGTGAAAGAGGCAGGAGAAGGAGGAGCTCAGGATCCAGCTGCTCACAAAGCCCTGAGGCAGCAAGGGATTGCTTAAGCACAGGCCTAACTCTAGGCTAGGCCGGCATCTCCAAATTACAAAATGCTTAAATCCTGGTCAGAGTCCTGCTGCCTCCTGCCTGGTGCCACCTCTGGGTGAACAGCTCAATGGAACCAAGCTGCTGTGAGCAAAAGGAGAGATGGAAATCCAGTTCTGACTATTCCTGCACACCAGGGTGAATGTGGCAAACGCAGGAATATTACTCCATATAGAATCACGGAATGGTTTGGGTTGGAAAGGACCTTAAAGATCTTCCAGTTCTACAGGCAGGGACACCTTCCCAAGCTCCAAGCCCCAGTTTCCAACCTGGCCTTGGACACTTCCAAGGGTCCTGGGACACCCACAGCTTCTCTGGGCACCCTGTGCCAGTTTTTTGTCACCAGCAATGTAAAATATTTCTCGCCCATCCTTAATCCAACCTGGCCCTGTTTTACTTTAAACCCATCAGATATAAATATTGAAATTCCCCTCTGAGGGACTCCATCAGGAGATGAGATGAGATGAGCACCACGTGCAGGGAGGGAAAACAAACGACTTCCCTGGGATCTGCTGGAGTCAGAGCTCCGTGTGATGTTCAAAAAGAAGAGTTTGCAAAGTTTGTGCAGAAGCCACGAGGCTGTGGGGAAGAAGTGAGAGCTCATTAAAATTGTCACACATACTTTTTAAGTAAAGAACTTGAGAAATCAAGCAGGGATGATAGGTACAGCTTTTAATTAAGCAGGCCAAACAAACCATCTCCGAATGTGTTGTCTCATGTGAACAAAAGATTGTTGATGGCTATTTGCTTTGATCTTAAGAGCATGAAAGAATAATATGTATTTAGAAAGGCTGATAGAAGAAATAAAACCAGGGAAAAGAAAGAGGTGTCAAGTCATTAGATTTAAAAGTGCAGCAGGGGTAGCTTTGTGCACTGCTGCATTGTTCAGCCAATCTGTTTTTGGGAGAGGAGGGATGTTAATTCATGGATATGAAATGCATGGATTCAAACAGCAAAGGGCTTTGAAATCCCCACCAGAATCTTGAGCTGGATCAGTGTAAAACTGGGTGAATTCTGCAGGTTTCAGCACTGCCAGAAGGGCAGCTCTCCCTTGGAGGGTGTAATTCTTTTCCAAACGAAGTAACCCTGATACTTTGCAAAGATTCCCTCTTCTTGTCTCCTGCCTGCCTCTCACATCTGACACCTCCCAGCGTTATTGAAGCCTCATCACGGCGCCGTGTTGATAAAAAGGGAGGAATCTGGATCTGATGAAATCAGAGGCAAAGTAATTTTCATTATCTGAGAAATCCGATTTGAAACCATGTCTGCTCAGCCTGCCTTTGCTGCTCAGGAGCAAACCCCCTCTTTATTTCCAGGCTGTGCAAAGATATATTGTTTATAAATTTCTCCAGACATGCTGCCAGACACTGAGACAATATCTGACTCCTCTAATTTTACCAAGATTGAGGAGCAGGAGAGGCTGCGTTCAAAAACTACAAAGGGAAGTGAGTGAGGGGCAGAAAGATGAGCACAACTCCCAGGAGACTCGGAATTAGCAGTGATTTATGCAGATGGAAATGTGAGTAAAGTTTGGCTGAGTGAATGACTTGTCCCTGCTGCTGACAGCCCTGGTATTTTTGAAAAGGTCCCACTGAATCCCATCTGAGATCTGACTGTCTGTATCATATGTTAATGATCTTTGTACCTGTTTATTCTATTCGGAGCATAATTTGTATGCTAATAGTGTTGCCATCTAATAAACTGTGCTTAAAAGATTTTTCTTATCTGCATGCTGATATAAATGAGCTTCAGGGTTGACTGACAATTAACTGGAAATCAAATAAATGCCATTATAATCTTTTACCTATTTGGATCAAAACAAAATTACACAATCCAGCTGAATAGTCTTATTAAAATATTGCAGAAAAGAATATTATTAGAAATTATAAAACGTGACGCTAAAACTCCTCCATCCTATATCTTAAAATTCTCCCCTCTTCCTAAAAATAGAATTATTTTTGCGTCAAATCCCTGCAATTGGGACCACAAATATTTATTTATGTAGATATATACAGCCATCTGAACATCGTACAGATTCCAGAGAAAACACAGGATTTTCAGGAGCTGCTGCTGCCTTTAAGACAAACCAGCAAAAATCGTTTTGCCCTGTCTGTAACACACTCAAGGATTAAATGTGAGGCAGATGTTCCTCTGTGATGGCCAAGGCAAAAAGGGACAAAACCACCCCGTGCCCAAATGTCTTGTAGTGATACATCCCAGAACTGGCAGCCAGGGAATACTGGGCAACAGCACCTCTGTGTGTATGGGAAAGAAAAGCAGAAAAGGAACCGAATTGCCAAATAAAACAGCTGCCAGTTTCTTTATCTTCCAAGTTCTGCTGGTTTCATGAAATCTTTGTAACTCCGCTACATCAGACCAAAGCTCTTCCAGAGCAGGATGGGACGTGCACACTGCCACAACTCTAATCCCACCACTGATCATCATTTTTATGATCCAGGCACTACCAGGAGCTCTGACTCAGCCCTTCACACAACCACATTCACTCCAGATGTAAAACTAAGCCCTTAAGATGGGATTTAAGTAGCATTTAAACAGTGCAGGAGGCCCTGAATTGCCCTCTGCGTGGGGGTTTCATTCACTTGCAGGAAGCTGATTCCCTCTCTGCTTGTCAGAACACATTTCAGAAGCACAGGAACAATCAAACCTGCTGGTAACCTTAAAGAATTCTGTCCAGACAACAAGCAGCTGACACCAGCATGGCCCTGGTTGGATTTCAGAAACCCTGGAATGGAATCAGAGACCAAAAAGGCCCCAAAATAGAATCAGAGGATGCCAGGATGGTTTGGAGTGGAAGGGACCTTAAAGCTGATCCCATTCCACCCCGTGCCATGGACAGGGACACCTTCCACTACCCCAGGGTGCTCCAAACCCCATCCAGCCAGCCCTCACCATCTCTAACTTCTTGTGCCTGTTGGTTGGGCTCCCTGTGGACGTGCAGGAAATGTGGGACAATCCTCCCAGGCTGGTTTGGGAATTTAAGCCCAGTCTGAGTGACAGTGATGGGGACAGGGTGTGGTTCACTGAAGCCCCAGACCCACACCCCTGCTCCAAATGGGGCACGTTTTCCAAATCTGGTGCATGTTTTCCATATGTGGTGCATGACTTCCATATTTGGAGCATGACTTCCATATTTGGTGCATGTTTTCCAAATTTGGAGCATGTTTTCCAAACCTGGTGCATGTTTTCCATCCCACACTGGCATTTTGCTGCTGCAGCAATGCCCCCAGCAGCAACAATGTGCATGGCAGCACGACTTGGACTGGAAGAGAGGCACAGAAGGTTGCATTCTCCTGTTACTTTTTTTCCTGCAAACTCCTAATTAGAACCTTGATTCCCAGCCTGCTCAGTGGAAAAAATCCAATGAGATTATCTGGCTTTGGATGGAGTCCTGAGCATCCATGAGAAAATGTTCATGGAGCAGGGACAGGACACGAGCTGGAAGGGGGACAGGGCACAGCGCTGGCTCTCACTGGGGTTGGGATTATTGCAATTCCTCGTGGCAGGGAGGAGTGACAGATTTCCTGGGACATGTCAGCATGCAGGACAGCCCCTTGGAAAGGCTCCCCTCTAAAAGGCTGCCATGACTTGAGTGGGAACAATTTCAAATTGCATTAGAGAGGTGTCCTGCTGAGGGGAGTTGTAATAAATCCTTCTCTTTTTCACGTGAGAACATCTGCTTCATTTATTTCCTCCATGCTCACATTATCTGCTGTGCTAAACACTGGCACTGAGCACTCAGCAGTACAGGGTGAAATTAGGTTTATTGGCTTGTTCCATTGTAAAACTCTCCAAGAAGGGAGGAAAGAAAGGAAAAGCCCTTTTCTCCTGCCTTCCCCAGCACCGATATCCTCTGGCTGCTGCCTGGGTCAGGTAGCAATGGGGGTCCCCTCCTGCCTCCTCCTTACTCTGCAGTGCCTTGACTTCAAATAGAAACAGAACAGAGAGAGAAGAAAGGGGAAAAACAAAGGAAAATAAGATAAAGAAGGAAAAAAAATAAAGTATTTCTTTTTTCTCCCATCATCTGTGCTTGTTCTTCCTTCTCCTTATCTCCCTCCTCATCTTCCAGTCAAGTTTTCCATTCCCCTGCCTTCACCCTCAGCGTGGGGAACAAGAACAAAATAACCAGAAAGGTGAAGAAGAAGGAAAGACTGGACATACTTCAGGAGAGTTTGGGGTGTTTTCTGAGATCCCTTTGGTTGTAAAACTTCTCTTCTGCCAGTTCTGGTGATTCCTGTGGGTGCTGCCATGTGTGATGTTCCTCCCAGATCCAGCGGCATTGTTCATGGGGCAGCCCTGGAAAATGCCTGCAACCAACAGCCAAACCAGCCAAACCCCAAAAGCAGACAAACTTCCCTTCTGAGAGCAAATAAATGCGCAGTAAATACATTGGAGCTGCCTCTCCCAGTTCTCTGCAATTCCCTTCTCTTTTCTGTCTGAGACCAGGACTACTCTGGTGCCAGCGCTGGATATTTTTAGCTGGAAAATATTTCCTGCAGCTCTCAGCATTCCCTGAGGAGCTGTGTGATGGTGGGGTTTGTCTGGCTAGCACCAAATGTGCTGTGACACTGGGGCTTCAGAGATTAAAAACACTTCTAAACAGCAACCCCAGGCTTTGTAGGAGTTTCCATGTCTTGAAGAGTAACTTCAGACCAAACGCTGAAAGCAGGCAGGTAAACCTGTGCTTTGGATTCCTGTCAGTCTGTTTGTAAGCAAGGAATGCAGCTGAAGTGATTAATCAAATTTAGCAGAGGTGGAATCAATCCCATTGGTTCTCCAGGCAAAAGTGGGATTTCATCAACAGATAAGCTTAATTTGTATTCGTGTTGACTTTCAGCAGTGGTGTCTGAGATAGCTGGAATTGCTCTGATTGCTGATGCCCACACTTCAAGTGCTCTATTTAAATACTAAAATAGGAAATGAACTTCTTTACAAGCACACAGGCACTGATAAGATAGAAGGGTTAAGGCATCTCATCAAAGCTATGCAAAGCTCCTCGTGGTAGAGAAGCAAGGAGGATAAAAACAGAGACCCACTTAATCCAGGCTTCAAAAACCAGACTTAAAAACATAAAATAAGAGTAAAATTCATATCCCAGTGCTAGTCACCCAACTGCATTGCTGTAGAAATCTGGGAATAGAATAGTAAGTTCTGGAATATCATAAGAAAAATAGATTTTATATGGAACTTGCATGCAGATATCTGGGGTATTTTATGTGCAAGCAGGCGGTGAGGAAAGCAGGGTGGCTTGTGGCACTAAGCAGCCTGACAAGCAAAACTCCTCTTTGCCTCTGCTGCTCATCTGCTTTGACTTCAAGGCAGCTGAGGGGTTTTTTCAGACACTATGGATGGGTTTCATTCCCTCAGCTTTGCTCGTTTAAGTTTGGTGTCTCATTTGAGAGGGAGGCACCTGCCAAGAACAAGTAAATAACTCCCTCAGGCTGCATATTGACTTCAGCTAAAGAATAGTCAAGTGCCATCAATCTCCTCCTTTGTTAGCAGACTAGAGCAAATTTTGGAATTTTCTATCCATTTGCTCTTGATTCCTCCCCAAGCAGATTTTTTAATTTATTTTTTTAAGGATAACGGATATTCTGAAGCTAAACCAACAGCGTTTGACATTCTGGTAATTGAAATGCTCCCCTGAAGTTTGCTGAACTGTCCTGACACATTTCTGCTCAGACTGGTTGGAGCTGAGAGGCTGTTTCACAGACAGTGCATTTTGTGTGTTGTGTTTGATCAGGGGATGGAGGGAGGGCTCCTCCTGTTTACCAAATAACCACAGGAGAAGCTGAGCTGGGAGGGACCCACAAGGGTCAGAGTCCGACCCCAACAACCCCACCCTGGGCATCCCTGGGAGCTCTGTCCAAACCCTCCTGGAGCTCTGGCAGCCTCGGGGTTGTGCCCATTCCCTCTGGGAATGAAGAACCTTTCTGGGAGAAGAGCCTTTCCCTAAAATCCAACCTAAACCTGCCCTGGCACAGCTCCAGCCATTCCCTGTCACTGGGAACAGAGATTGGAGCTGCCCCTCAGGAGGAGCTGCACACTGTTTAACTCCCTGTTTAATTCCATCCACAGACACAAAACAATCCTTTTCCCAAGTAACAAAAAGTTCAAATGTGTTGAAGCGCTCACGGATTTGGAATCTGGCTGTGAACAGTGGAGGTGCAGAAGGAAAGCAGAAGGAGGGGCTGGCCCAGAGTGCTCAGAGGGTGGTGGGAGAACAGATCCCAAGGAAACCTGCTGGGTCCTGGCTGTTCCCCCTGGGAGCAGGAGAACCCCTCGAGTCTGGGCTCCAAGGGGCAGCTCCAAGAACTCAGCAATTCCCAGATAATTCCCCCAGCCAGTCACAACATCTGCTCTGTTCTCCTTCCACAGTGCTGATGAAATACATCTTCCCACGTCATTGTTTTCCCCTGTTTCCTCTGAGCAATGGCAATAACCTGAGTGTAAAGCACCAAAACCAAGGGTGCCACAGGACACAGAATTCACCAGCTTTATTTATGGCAGAGGATCCATTCCCATCCTTCACAGAACTGGGACTGAACTGTTTCCTACAAGCAAGACTTGGAGCCAACAAGTATTGAGCATATTTTATGATCTCTAAATGTACTTCTTGCCCGGGCCCCCAAAAACAATTTAAATTATGAATATTTGCTTATTACTGATTATTAATGCATGGAAAGTGCTGTATATGACTAATGCATTCTTCCAGCCTACCTCATTTCTCAGTTTTCCCTCAGCTCTCCTCATTGAAATTCCGAGTGAAGCGAGTCCCATATGTTTCTATGCATTCACTGCAGTGCTGGGGGATGCTCAGCCCAGGCTGGGGGAATAGCACCTCTCTCTGGCAAAGCAAAACCAGCCCCAAGCCCCTTTCACTAAAACGCTTCCATCAAAAGGAATTCTTTGTAAAATAAGTTTTCCACCGGGGTCCCGAGGCCTGAATTCACTGAAGGCACGGAGACAGACGTTTGTGATGAGGTTGGTGTCTAGCCTTGAAAATTTGTTTTATTTAATGTATGAATTGTTCCTTTCTTCTCTTTCATTTCCTCAGTTGGAAGCGAGAGGATAGAAGCAAGAAGTGAGATGAAGAAAACTCCTGTTGCATGCACTGAGGATGTGACACTCATGAAAATAGCTGAAATCTGTGTCAGGCTCCACAGGGAGGGAGTTTGGAGCATAAAGCTTGAGTTTTTGTTGTGTTTCATTGCTACACTGAGCTAAAACCCCCAGCACACGCCAGGAAAAGTTCTTTATTCCACAAAGGCCAAACAGCTGTCCCTTGGAGAAGTGGCACTGCTCCCCAGCCTCCATTTCTCCAGATTTTGACCCAAAGAAGGATAATTGCCCAAGAGCAGGGCAAAGCAGCCAGGATGAGCCAGCTGTGGGATTTCCTTTGGATTCCTGCAGCTGATAACCTCGAATTCCCTCTCTCAGGTGCCAGCAGCATGGGCCATGGATAAATCCCAGTGCTCAGGGCCTGAGGGTGGAATGGAGTTATTTCTGAAAATCTGGAATCTCTCAATGGAGAGGGCTGGAACTGGTATGTTCAGGCTTTATTTCACCATCTAATGTAAAAAAAGCATTATTTTGGCATTCTCTGCAGGATTGACAAGTGTGCTTCAAGTGCAATGAAGAATTTTACAGAAATGAGAGCAGACAGGCTGCTGAAGAGCTGAGCAGTGATGGGTTTGAGCCACAGAAAGGACGGGAAAGACAAGTGGGGCTGGAGAAAACTCTGCCCTGAAAAGGGGACTGAGGGCCGAGGACCCTCACTGCTGAACCCCAGCAAGAGGTGCATAAAATTACCCTTCAAAAAATTGTAAGATATTTTTCAGATAGCAGGGGCCCAAATACTTCAGTTTTGTAAACTTTAAAATGACCTCGAGAACCCAGAGGAAATCTAATTAAAATATTTAATTGTGTGTCTATTAATATGGAAAATCTAATAATTAGTGTTCCTATTTAGCACACTTCACACATTTACAAACTGAATTTATTATAAAGGAAAGTTCTCTTGTGGTATCAAGAGTTCAGCTGATCAGGGAAAGTAGTTACCACATAATCCAGACTATCAGGAATAAACTATTATCAGGAATAAACTATTATCAGGAATGAAAGGGAAAAAGTGAAAAAGAAGGAATATTCTTCCCCCTTTGGGTGGAATAGATCTGGATTCACTCTTTCTTTAACAAAAGATTAAATTTATCTAAATAATTGAAAAGAAGCTGTGTGATCTGACTTATTTAGGAATGAGCCCACCACAGTTTGGCTGCCAGAACTGGATGGGATTGGTGTTTCCTTTTTTTAGCAACTATAACCCTACCAAATATTTTCAAAAAGGCCAATAAAAGAGCCCATAAAGGTTATAATTGCAGCACGATAAAATGGGAGCAGAAATAAGGCTTTGTCAGGGTTTAATCATATCTGTGGAGAAAGGCAGACCATGTTCTCTCTCTTTTTATGTGCAATTCCAGCACTTTAATTAGCCATGTACTTTACAGCCACGCAAACCCTTATTTCATTTTGTTTTCTGTCAGGGAGATCTCTGGACTAACACTGTGCTGGTGATTTATTTCCCATCCTTTTAAACCACGGCATTAGCCAGTTTGTCATTTAATAATCAAACAGCCTCATAAATTCCACTTTGCACCAGTGGCCACACTGGCAATAACGTGCACGCAGAGAGTTGAAACTCTGTCCCCTTTGTAAATCCTGCTCCTGTTATTTGCTCCTGCCCAGCAGCAGGAGCCTTCTGGGATACCCAGAAATTACAGTGTGCTCGGAATTGTTGTTAGTAAATTAATACAGGAGCACAAGTAAATACTGTATGGAGTGTGTAAATATTTCTTTTATCGGTAAATCAGGTGGGGAATATCAGAGTGGTGGAACCTCAAGATCCAGGCTTAGTTCAGCCTCTGGAATAGGCCATACAATCAAAATACAATCAGAAGACAAACAAGGATTTGATTAAACATGGTAGAAAAGTGTTTTCCATCGTGAGCAGTTAAAATGAAAATAAAATTGCCGCAGGTAAAGGGGAGAAAAGCCATTGGGAAGTTCTCTGTGGCCATGGGATGGATTGCTCACCCAGATTTCTCTGTTCCATTGCCAGCACCTATGCAAAATTCTCAGATTTGCACCTTCTTTCATAAATACTCCCGTGATTTATCTCTACTGTGCATCCCTGCAGCGTGGCAGAGGGAAACAGTTCCTTGTGTCACAGTTTGGGATAAAATTCTAGAGAATTATCATAATTTTGAGTCTGATGTGACCCAGAGTAACCTCCTTGAGGAAGTGGTCCTGTGTGAAAATCTGGTGTTCAGTTGCCAGAGCTTTATGAATTACTGATTGTAGATTCCCAAGGCTGACAACAGAATGTGACAAAAGAGGGTTGCTGTTACATTTGTGAACTGAAAGAGATGCTGAGAAGGACTCCCAGACATTCTCAGCACTTCCGAAGACACTGCTGCCCATTTCATCCATCTGTCTCCATTTGTGTATGGAAATATCCTCAGGGCTGTGTGCTGCATACAGGGTCCCTCATTTCTGTCAGCAAGACCCTCTGATTTTAATATTTCACCATTTAATAGCCATTAGTGTGGAATTATAGAGTTATGGAAAAGCCTGAGCTGGAAGGGACCCAGAGGGATCAGGGAGTCCAACTCTGTGGGGATTGTCTGCTGGAACCCTGGAGGCTGAAAATTTCTGTTCCAAAGGGCTCTGACCCTCAAGCAAGAATTGCATTTGACCTGAGGCTGTGGAACAGGCTTCCAAAATTGAGTGACAGCACTCAATTTGGGGTTGTGGGTGTGTAGTTTGAATAGAAATGTGTGATCTCACAGGGTGAAAAATTTAGATTCGAGATTTTAGTATATAGCAATATATGGGGCAAGATGGAGGACTTTGGGCATTGTCTTCACCTTCTCCTTCCTTCTTCATGGGTTTGGGTGGTTTTTGGTAATTGGGTGAAAGGGACCACATTGGGTGGTCATTATTGGGTCAGAAACATGAATAATATTGGTGTCACCTCATTATTAGCACTTAAATAACCTTGGAAAGAGCTAGAGGTGCTCCATTTTACCTTGTTTATCTAAGTTGCTAGTTAGAGCTCACGGCTCATGAGTCTGTAAATAGATAAGAGATAACAAACATCCAAGTCTGAAAACAAACTGCGACTCCCACGTATCAATCCCAACCTCGGCAGAGAAAAAGAAGCCAGAACTGTCACAATTTTCCACCCCAACCATCCCACCCTGCGCCTGAGGACATTGAAATGTAATAATGGAGATGCTTCCTGGCAGCTCAGAAATCAGGAACTGGTTCTCAGCAAACCCCACCTGACCCAAACGGGTTGGTGAGGGCGCGCTCCTGCCGAAAGGCGAGCGACAGGCTGATTGTGCCGGGGGTGGTTGCACAGCCTGTGCGGCTGCACTGCAATTATGCCTCAGCCTGGGGGCACTTCCTGGGCCTGCAGTGCTGTCTCCACGTGAGGCTGATTCCCCCCAGCTCCGTGGCTGGCCGTGCATTAAGTGATGATGAGCACAAACGTATGGATCGCACAGTCACCCGCGTGGATTCGCTCCGGCCCTGCGCTCATCCCGCTTTGTACCCACGGAACGCCACGGCCACTCTAAAGACAAGGAGGCCTCTGGCATTTCCATCAGGGAGCTGCCAAAAGCAATCCTGAGCCAGCTGTGCATCAATGAGCTTTAAATGCTGTTAAACCAGAGAAAATTCAGTTGCTGGTTGCTGCCCGTACCTTTTGTTCTGGCGCAGAACCTGCGAGCCCTTTCTCCAGGAAACAACAGCTCTGGGAGAAGCACTGGGTTTACAACTGATTGTAACTTCCCCTCCAACTTGGACAACAGACAGCTTCTTCACAGGATTTCTGGAAAAATCAGGGGCTGCAGCTGAAAAGAGAGAAGGAAGAAGAGACATCACGAAATGAACTTGCCAAATTCTTCTCTCTGAGTTCAGCCAGCGAATTCAATAATTGTTTTGGTTTTTAGATTTCTAACATTAAAAATGTATCTAGTACCAAAGAATTCTATTTCTCTTTTTGGGGCTGTCTACCTAGAACTGCGTGCTCTGACAAACTTTCCTGAGGAAATCTGGAGACTGGGAGAACTGGTCTATCCGTGATGGAAGACAAGATTCCCGAGCAGGATAAACCTCACACTCCTCATCTGGCCACATTCATCTGCAGAGAATATTCTGTCACAAGCACAGTGCTACTCTGGCTTTCTTTTCACAGACCTACTCTGTTTTCTGAAAATATGTTTATTTTTCCAGCAGCTCATGTGAAAATTCACTCTTGGAGAAGGAGAAAACACAAGACATTGGGTGCTCCTGCTCTCTGTGTTTTACTAGTTTCACTGATATTTGGCTGTTGAGCAAACTTTACATTTTGAAGTCTATAACAGAATACTTTTACAATATATGAGCAAATTTCATTCATGTTCACATGTGGTTATCATTAATGAGATTCCTTGTTCCATCCTATCTGTTTATGTCCATATTTGTCAGATGCTCTTTGTTTATAGCTCAGACTCTTTCCCCTGCTTTCTGAAATACCTTAAAACACCTGCAGAATGACTATTAATAACTCAAACTAAGCGAGAAAGAGCATTCATTAAACTGGTGTATGTGATAATAAAAAAAGACCACATGCGGATTAGATTCTTCCCCCAAACAAGCCATGAAATTAAACTAAAAAACTCCACATTTCCAAGTGAGTGAAAAGCAAAGAAATAACAGGTTTGACCTGCCAGGTTTCATTACATTCAATTTTTTTTTTCAACAAGTGTCCTTTTTACTGGTACCTGCGTCTTTTAGTGACATTTACTCACCAATCACCCTCAGCTCAGCACTGGCATAAATGGTGTCATATTTATTTTCTGCCACGCACTGATAGAGGCCTGAGTCTGACAGATTCAGCATGGGGATGAGGAGAGTCCCATTTTCTATTTGAATTCTTCCCTGATAAGACAAAAACAAGGAAAAACATCGACAGAGCCGATGAGTGAACAAATAAAAGGTTTTTTAGTCTCACACTGATGCACCTGATCAGGATTCAGAAGCAGAAATGTTGTTTTCTTGGCAGCAAGGAGGATGGATACATCAGAAATGGGATGTGCACCTCACTGTGTGGTGATGCTTGTATTTCCAGCCCTCTGAGCTCTTCCAGCTTTTCAGGAAATCCGGGCACATGCTGCAGACGTGGCTTTGGGCAGGTTTGTCCGGGTTTTCCATGTGTTTCCCTGCACTGCTGAGCTGGGAATCTGTGGTTATCCTTCTCCATGGAGGTGGCACTGAAGGAGCTCCCACAGGGCAGGTAGGGATGCTCCACACTGCGAGCCTGGAGCATTTCCACCTGGATCCTGGGAAGCAGCACCTCATCCCTGGCTGGTGAAGCATCATTCCATCATCCCACCAGATAAATCTGATGGTGAGAGTCCCAGGAGATCAGAAAAGCTCCACAGGAGACAGAGGTGCTCCAATAACAGGAACATTTCGAACATCACCACATCCTGAGTCACAGAAAAATGAGCCACAGGAAAAGCTCCACTGAAAGCCAACACTTAAATTCCACTTGGAAAGCCCCAGGCAGCTGCTCAGAGCACAGGGAGAGAGTTCTCCTCCAGGCCTGGATTTTTACAGACACCAACTTTCTTCAGCAATTCTGCTGAAATAGAGGAAGCTGCACAGTGGGTAAATTTGGAGCAGAGCTTGGAGTTTGGTGTATTAAAAGAAGTTTTACTTGCTCTGCTTTGGAAAACAGAAGGAAAAAAAGCCTGTTTCATGCTGCAATCATAACTTAAAGCTAAATATCTTGTGATTTTACAATTACTACCCTCTGGAGACAATAATAGCTGCACTGCAAAGTGGAGCACTGAGCAGGAGAAAAAAAAAAACCTTTTCCCAAACAGATGAGTTTGGAAGATACCCATGGGGAATATAAATCCCATCACCAAGTACAAGCTTGAACAACAGATATCACTGGGAGGATGCTGCTGCTCATTTAGCCTGGCTCTCCTGCCTCTGGGGCAGGAATGGAAGAGTTTGGAGTACACAGGTAGGGGAAGCACTCCAGTGTTTGATGAACAGCCACAAGCGTCTCTAATGGATGTGGGAAGTGCTAAACATCTGTCATAGAATCCTAGAATGGGATGGGTTGGAGGGATCTTAAAGCTCATCTCCTTCCACCTCCTGCCATGGCAGGGACACCTCCCACTGTCCCAGGCTGTCCCCAATGTCCAGCCTGGCCTTGGGCACTGCCAGGGATCCAGGGGCAGCCACAGCTGCTCTGGGCACCCTGTGCCAGGGGCTGCCCACCCTCACAGGGAGGAATTCCCTTTTTTCATCCCACCTAACCCTGCCCTCTGGCAGTCTGAAGCCATTCCCTGTGTCCTGTCACTCCAGGCCCTTGTAAATACTCTTTCTCCATCTTTCACGTCCTGCAAGGCCACAGTGAGGTGACCCCAAAGCTTCTCCTCTCCAGGTGAACAATCCCAGCTGTGCCAGCCTTTCCTCCCAGCAGAGCTGCTCCATCCCTCTGCTCATCCTGGAGCCTCCTCTGGGCTCTCTGCAGCAGCTCCAGCTCCTCCCTGTGCTGGCCCAGGGCTGCAGGTGAGGTCTCACATGAGAGGGGCACAATCCCCCCTTTCCTGCTGGGATCAGCTCGGGGGCACTCTGGGGTCAGCACACACATCCAGGGCTTGTTTTCCACCAGCCCAGTTTTCCTTGGAGGTCTCCCAACCACGAACTGACCCAGCCCAAGCTTGTTTAGCTTGGAAATGTGATGAGAGCACAGCCTGGGGCTGCAAGGCTGGTGTGTGGCAAACTAATTAACAACATTACATTACTCAGCCACTGATAATTTTTTTTTTCCGAGGCTCTCGCTACAGATATCTTTTGCATACTTAGTTTTACCTCCAGGCTGTTTGCTATCCTCTCAATGCATTCTATTTTTACAAACACCCTTTGAATACAAAACCCCTCTCTGAAGCAAGGCTCGAGTTCCATCCTTATCCCAAATTCCCCACCGTTCTCTGCCGGCCCTTTTGAGCCGTGCAGACAAAGGGAAGAATAAAGCACACCGTGTACACGAGCAGGGAGAATGCAGGCATGACCAGCCAGGTGGTCAGGCAGAGAGGTTTGACAAAGAGGAGACAGTCAGAATCAGCCCCGGGGTGAAAAGCGTCTGGAATGTTATTCTCCCTGGGAGAATTCCGACACGCGGGGGGCGCTGCTGCGACAAACTGAATATTTTATTACATCTCCCTTGTACTTTCCCCTCCAAAGTGTCCATTCTGTCCATTGAGCAATAACATCCAGCACTTTGTTGCCTGAAGAATTGCATTTACAGCACACTGTAAGTGCTGTGAAAATGCTGTCTGAAAATGTGTCTGTTCCTCTTCATTGAAACGGTGCAACTGAAGAGTGACAGACTCTAAATATTGCTGCCTTCAAAGAGAGAGAAACAAGATAATCGTGCTCACAAGAAGGTGACACTGACTACAATGAGCAGGTTAAGAAAAATTGCAGTCCAGGTAAATTCTGGTTATTTTCCCCAGATGCAGGCTGGGTCTGTTGAGGACTGATCCAGCAGATAATCATATGGAGGATTGGACCCCACTCCAACTACTTTAAATAAGTACAACTAAATCAAATAAACTCTGGTTCTGCAGCCCAGCAGGAGCTAGTTTAGCCCATATGTTTTGGAAATTCTCTTGTATGTGCTCTTGCTAGGCAGGAATTAATCACAGCACCATTTTTTTCCATCCAAGTGAAAGTGCCTTGCAGATGAGCCCCAGAGAGGATGGATGGATGCTCCATTAAAAAAAAAAAAAGGGGGGGGTAAAATTGGACTCAGCAGAATGCAAAGAGCTTCTTATCACAGAAGTCCTGAGGCTGCCACCAGCTGAAGGCTGGAGGATGGACGGACGTGCCAGAGCTTGGCCACCACAGGAGGGATTGTTTTCCACCAGCCCAGCTTTTTCTTGGAGGCCTTCCCAGCCTGGATGCTGGGCTCTCAAAGACCTGGCTGAGGAAGGATCTGATCGTGGATCTCAAGTGTTTGAGCCCCAAACTTCCCCTCCTCTCCTGAGCTCCTACTTCCCTTCCCACTTGGCCCTTTTAAGTGACATTTTGCACTTACACAGCTCCTCCTTTTACCTTTACACGGCTTTCTTTGGATTATCCTTCTAGGAAGCACAGAAAGTATTACCCTCAAAATTAGCTGATTTTCAGAGCTGGCTGATTAATTAAGGTAAAGGATTAACTCTGCAGGAGACCAAAGGTCCACCCAGCTACTGATTTGGAACAGAAACAGAAGAAAAGTGCAACTCAACACTGAGCATTTTGCAATTCCAGCTCTGGAATCCTCTGCCAGTCCTTTGGCATCTTACCAGCTCCCCAAACTGCAGATTATGTCTGCAAATGTATTTAGTGTTTCTTTCAGCAATTATAATTCCTGTTCTTAAGCCCTTCTATACCTACGGCCATATCTTGTAGCAATTAGATAATTCACGTGAAGAAATTGGTGTTTTTCCTTCTCTCTCTACACTCCAATTTAATACATTTCCAATAAAGTCCAAGAATTGAGGCTCTATGTTGCAAAGAGTTCGTGCTATTATATTTATTTTGATATGTTAATCTTTAGCTATTTTTTTGAAACTTAATTAATACATTGTGAAATTAATATAATGACTAAGTAATGGGAAAAAACCCCACAAACAAACAACAAAAAGATGTGGAAGAAATCAAAGGAGACAGGAATCTTACCTCTGACATGAGGGGCTGGCCATTTTTTAACCAGCTGTAGGAAGGGCTTGGTTTTCCTCTTGCCTTACATTCCCAAAATAAACTGTCATAGAGAGACAGAAAGGCATTTTGGATTTTTTTATCCCATTCAGGGGGTGCTGAAAAGAATATGCAAAGCATTTTAAGCAGGAGAAAAGAGATTTTGCTTGAGGTATGCTGCCATTAATTAATGAACTGAGCAGGGCTAATTAATATCTGTTCAACACATTTTTATTATGCTGCAAGTGAATTCTGTACAACAATTCCCTGGCATGAAACTTTGGGGCAAGCTTGGGAAAATGTTAGAAGTCAAGTGGTTCATGGGTAGGGAGTTTGGTTGAGATTTTATCCTTTTTTGTGGCCAAAATGTGCAGAAATGGTGATTTTTAGATGCCTGAAATTCAGGAAATGTGTGTTGAAAGCACCAAGACACCCAATTTCTGCAGAATCTTCCCCTAAAGAAAGTCACTGAGGTGTAAAAGCAGAATTTGCAGGAATCACCCAGGAGCTCTGTCAACAGCAGAGCGTCCAGGAGTGATCTGAGCAGGAATTCCCTTGGGGAAGGCTGACATTTAGCTAGAGGATAGAGGTGAGACCTGGAGAGAATAAATAACACCTCATTCCATGGGCAGGGAATCCATGTCCCAGCCTGGCCTTGGGCACTGCCAGGGATCCAGGGGCAGGGGGAATTCCATTCCAGGGCCTCACCACCTTCATGGGGAACGATTTCTCCCAAAATCCCATCCATCCCTGCCCTCTGGCTGTGGGAAGCCATTCCCTGTGTCCTGTCCCTCCATCCCTTATCCAAAGTCCCTCTCCAGCTCTCCTGGAGCTCCTTTAGGTGCTCAAAGCTCCTCTAAGGACGAGGTTCACCCTGCCTAAAAGCACTTCTAATTACATCTAATTTTGGCTGCTCTCAGAGCCTGAATCGTGGGCTGGAGGCATCACACACAAAGCAGTGTCCAGGAAAGAACCCTTATTTTTGGAGACAACCTTCCTCCAGAGGAAAACCCCCAGAGCACAGAAAAGGAGCAAGAGGAAATCAATTACAGAGATAATTCACCAGCACACTCCTAATATGACAAAAAAACCTCATGCCAAGGCTTCACGAGTGCTGTTTACACGTTGCACTGTGAACAGCTATTAATTAATGTACAAAGCACAGTTAATAAGCACATTGTTTTAGATTGAATTAACTGATGGTAATTTTATAATTGCCTGTGCTGTTATCAATCACAGCCAGGTAATCTACCGAACTTAATTTTAATGGAACTGCTTGATTGACATGGTGAAAAAATCAGTGAGCAATGAGAGCAAAAACTACCCCCTGAAAGCAGGGAAATAATGAAATATTTAAACCAGCAGCAGACTGCTCTGTTCCTGGCATATATCTTGATATTAGCCATGGCTGCAGGAGCCTGCTGGCTTATCAGAAAAGTCTGCATCTCTTCATTAGAAGAGATTTACTTAACAGAGAAAAAGGAAAATACTTCCCAGAGTCTTCTCAACAGATGTTGACTGGAGGCTTAGTCTCACTTGCTATGATTTTTTTTTTTCTCCTTGCTGTTATGTTTCAGTTTTTTTGGGTTTTTCTTTTTTGCTTTCTCCTTTGAAAGATTTATGAGGTAAAGAAAAGATCTCTCCTCTTATTCATGTCAAAATTTGTTGCCTTCCCTGGGTGTTAACAATTCCACTAAAGAGGCATAATTCACCCTGGCTGTGAGGGACCATCCCTGGGACTGGGACTGCAGGGAATCCGTGCAGGGGAGGGACAAGGAAAGGGAGAAGATTCACAGATTATTCTCCACTTTTAGCCAGGCTGGAAGGAGAGGGAGGAATGGGATGAGTTCCCCCTGCTTTGTACTTTCTGTTGACCTGCACTGTTGGAAACTTGATTGTTTATCTCTGGTCACCTCTCGTCCTTTTCCAGAGTGCTCTCCTGACTGGGAAAGCTGTTGCTGAGCTTGGACCTGTGTCTGCTCCATTTAATAGGAATTTCAGCAATAATTGTTTTTAAGGTCAACAGAGGAGGTGAAATCCAAAACAGACCAAAGGCTCCCAAATCCTTCCCAGCTCTGCTGGGCACTGATCCCTCCCTGCCTTTAATGTTCACACAAATGTTCAGGGATCCCTCTCTGCCCTTCATTAACATTTCCCACTCCCCACATTTCCAATCCGAGCTTCGATGTAAAATACCTTTATTTGCTGAGGCTGTGACTCAGGGAAGGTCACTGAGAGCCCTCAAGCTCTTTTTTATCAGTTTAACCTGACCTGCACCTTCTACCTGCAGGAAGGGACTGAGAGGCTCCATCTTGCACCATACCACTGAACCCCATTAAAAATGGATCCATTAAAAATCCATCAGGTCCAAATCTGCTTACCATAGACAAATAATTGACCTCTTGCAATGTTTATTCCTCGAGTGTTTCCTGCCTTGCACTCATAGGAGCCTTCATCTTCCTGCTCAACGTTGGGGATTTCAAGAACTCCTCTGCTCCTGTTGTGTTGGATTTTCTTTGCCAAGGAGTTTCCATCAGACCTCCTCCAGCTAATGCTTGGGACAGGACTAAGGAATTGCATTTGTTGGAGAAAAAGAGACAGCACTGGTTACAGCAGGGGCAAAAGAATGTAAAGTCCTTTCTTGAGAGCAGCAATATTTTAAAAAATTAATAATTTCTAAGCATGACATGCAGAGGTTTGTATAAGACTGAGATTTTATAGCATGTCCAATTTATTTAGGAGCACAAGTCCAAAGCGGGATGCAATCCTCAGTCAATTCTATCATTTTTCCTTAGGCCAATTTGTATTTTCCCCTTAGTAACTCTTACCTGGGGCTCAAGCTTGTTTTTGAAGCCTGTGACACTGGAGCAATGACTTTGCAAGTCCAAATAAACACCACAGAAGTACTGAATTATTGACTGCTTCTCCCAGCACACAAATTCCCTGTAGCACTAAAGGTATTTTCGTACTCCAAAACAGGAAATATTGGCCAAGATTTCAAAAGATCTAAAAATACCAATAAATCCAAATATAAAAAACGGGAGCCAAGGTAGAAGAGAGCAGACAGAGAATTCTCTCTGTGAGAGAAGAGGAAAGAACAAAACATTGAGGCTGGAAAGAGATAGAGACAAAAAAGGAATATTTCTCTTTTTTTCATGTTTTGGAAGCTTTCTATC
The DNA here is from genome assembly GCA_013397195.1 of Hylia prasina. Lineage (NCBI taxonomy): Eukaryota > Metazoa > Chordata > Aves > Passeriformes > Sylviidae > Hylia > Hylia prasina. The sequence goes on from VYXD01013616.1 coordinate 191,326, forward strand.
ATTTTCATTTATATTTGGATCAATGTATCCTCTACAACACAAAACAGTGAAGTGTGAAGGCAGCTATAAATACATCTTGGATTTCTGGCAATATCACAGACCATAGGAGCCTCACTTTCATGATCTATTATGTCACCAAAACACTTTGAGATATTAAGTCTTGGGTTTCACAGTTGTTTGCTGTTTATGCAAACTGAATAAGTTGCTTTTTCCAACAAATTCAGTTTTGAGCTCTTTACTGAAGCTTTGGCTAAATGCTGACTTCTTTTGCACTGGAAGCAACATCCACAGCAACTGAAAACACAACTTCCATGGAAATTACAAAAGTCCTTGTTTCCAGTCTCCAAGGTCTCTGCCTGCAGTGCTGACTTACAAAGGATTTATTCCTTTTTAGCAGAGCCTGTAACTGCTCACACCTTAAATTATTTAAGTTCAAGTCCTTGTTTATTGAACAAAGGAATCAAATCACAAATGGAGAATGGATTAATTTCTTAATAATTCAGGAAGTTTGGGCCTGATTTCTGCATTTTGAGCCTGTGTGTCTGTGATCTTCACAGCTTCCCTCTAAGCGAGAAGAACCAGGATTTGGGAGACATGTGAGTTCTCTGAACAATTTCCTACGAACAGGAGTGCCCGGGACATGTCAGATATTGTCAACCAGGGAAAGGGCTGCAAAGCAAAACTGAGATTTTATTCTACTTTTCCCCATTTCGATCCAGGTTGTAAAAAAATTCAGAATTTTCTGGACAACAGCCACTGTCACCGTGACCTTTATTAAGTGTCCTTTCCAACAAGACCAAGAGTTATTTCAGATGTTGTTCACTACCATTCCTTCCTAGGGAATTTTATCCTAAGGGTTTGTTTTTCCTGAGTGAACTGTTAAAAGGTGCTGTCTCCTCCAGAAACCTTGGCACAGGATCATTCGGGCTGGAAAAGACCTCCAAGATCATCAGGTCCAAGCTCCCACCAAACCATGTCAGGAGGTGCCACATCTACCTGTGGTTTGAACCTTTCCACCACTTCCCTGGGCAGCCCTTCCCAACGTTTCTCTGCTTTTTCAACGAACCAATTTTCCTTAAAATCCAATCCAAACCACTCCTGGTGCAGCTTGAGGCCGTTGTCATGCCAGAAGAGCTCATCCCCCACCTGGCTCAAGCTCCCTTCAGGTGTTTGGAGAGAGCAAGGAGGCTTCCCTCGAGCCTTCTTTCCTGCACTCCAGCATTCCTGCAGGATTTCTCTACAGCCAGTTAGTTTCAGCTATTTATTCAGTTATTTATTCAGTTATTTATTCAGTTATTATAAAGCAAGGTGCTTTCAGCTGTTTAAAAGGAGCACAGCTCTGGTGCAGACAGAGTCTGGCTCACGGCTGCCGTGCTCCAGGCAGGAAAACAGCCAGGGGAGCTTCCCAGCCTGATCCACAGGAAGGAGAGCCAGGCTGGCTCCTCAAATCCTCCTGCATATTCCACCCTGGGTGAGAAGCAACTGTGCAACAGCAGCCTGCAGAATGCCAGGAGCATTTAACTGCTTGCTTTAAAGGCATCTCTCCTGGATTTAATATTTTTTTTATTTTTTTTTTTTTAATAACAAAGAGATTAAAGGGAACCAGCAGCCACATGGGAGAAGGAAACAATAATTAGATGCATTCTGCCACCTGAAAGAGCTTCTTCTCCATGTTTCCTGTTCTCTCAGCACTGGCTGTTCAGGAGTGAGGGAATTCTGTGCTGACACCAAGGCCAGAGGCAGCTCTGGGTGGGAAAAGGCCCCTTCTGTCAGCTTGGCCAAGTTTGAGCAGAAGGCAATCCCCTGTTCTCCTGCACACCACAGACCTGTAATCACATCCTTGGGGATGTTCCAAGGCAAGCTCAGCTCATTTTTGGCCAAACATGAAACTCCCTCCTGATGTCAGCTGAGCAGGAGGACAGAGCAACCTGGGGGTTCAGCAGCTCTGATGGGTTTAAAGACAATAAATAGTTCACAGCACTTTGTTCTCCTGCCAGGGAGCCTGGAATTTATCAGGAGAAGGAATTCCTGTGTCAGGACAGCAGCTCCACCTGAGCTACAGGTAAAGGAGCAGAATCTGGAAGGATCCATAACTCAGCCAGTTCCATGGGATGGACCTTCCCAGAGAATATCTGCATTTCTTCATTGACACCCCATGGCTACAAAATTCCCAGCATCTTCTGTCACTGTATTTTGCAGGAAAGTTTTTCTGGCTGGTTTCACTTTTTTCTGCTGCTAGTTTCCATCTTTATAGCCAAATCTCTTAGTAGCAACCCTTACTCAGACCACATGAAACCTTTTTAGGTTAAAATCACCCAGTTTGATTAAATTGGGGTTTGGACCAAAACATCTATTTATAAATTGATGGTTTGAGGAGTGAAGCTTTCCTTTAGATGTAGGTAATTGTGTATAAAACCTAGTCCAATAAATGCAGCCTTGTGAATTTTTGTGGGATTATTTTGTGTGTTCACACTCCTTGGAAGGTCAGGAGCTGGCTCTGCTGCACAGACCAGTGCCTGCCCATGCAGAATTGGGGTGGCCCTGCCCCTCATGGATCTTTCTGTCATTCAGTCCATTCCAAAAAACAGATTAAAAACAGTAACTGCTTGGGCCTAAAAAGTTTTGGAATACATAAAGAAACAATGAGTGCACTTCCCAAATTTATTACACTTCATAGACAAAGTCTGGCTTTCTCCTGAGTAAATAAGAAAACAGTGCATAAATATGAGGGTGTCTTAGTACATAAATCTGCAGTTTATTTGAAACCTTCAGAGCATCCAGGAGCACTAATTTAATTTATATTCCACCATACAGGCAGCAGAATCACAAAACCATAAGTTACTAACTGGGAAAGAAAAGGAGATGGAAAATATTTTGTGGTTGGTGACAAGTTCTTGTCACAGTGAACGCGAAATTAATTTGTCTGCAGAATTAGAACCCACACCGTGAGGCAGGTTTCACCTTTTCCAGCAAAGATGATGCATTGGGACCGTGCCTCATCTTTTGTCCTGTGCATTTGGGGGCCCTCCAAAGGGAAATTCAATCTGCATTTGGGGTAATGAAGCCCGTGGTTCATTAGACAAATGAGCCCGAGCTGGGCTCCGAAAGCCGCATCGCTGCTGACACCAGGAAGAATTAGGATCTGAGGAGCACCATAATTAAAGCGTTTAATTTTGGACCCTCCTGATGGATTAGCTGAAAACAGCAGCTTTCTGCAAGGTGTTGAGTGCCACCCTCCTGGAGGCACAACCTGAACTGTGGGAGAGGGGATCTGCTCATCCCTGAAAGGACAAATCCTCAGGCCTTGCTTTGAGCAGGGATGGGCGTGGAAACTTCTCCTGTGGTGCCAAAAGTCATACCCCCATATCTGGGATTTCAGAATCCTGTAAGTGACCCTTTTAAAGCCTCCCACATAAACAGCTTGAGAATGTACCAGAGGTGAAGCCTGGGATTTTTATGTAAATTTAGTAGAAATGGTTATTTGGAACCCCCTTGGAGCTGTGTGATTATCTACTAATTCCAAGAGCTGCTAGAAAAAACCCTTCTATGAATGCGTTTAGGGGGATAGGTGGGATCTTTGAAAAATGAATATTCTGGGGTGAAAGAAACCTTGTTTTATATTATTCACATATGCTTTTTACAACCTCAGCTGGCAACAGCCCATCTGCAGGGATTGTGAACTGATTACTTCCTTTTCTTTGAGAAGGGAATAAAGAAAAATATAAACCACAGACAGAGTTTAATAAATACGTGCACCAGACATGGAAACTACTTTGCTTATTTTCATTCCAGGGACTATTCTCGTCTGTGCAACAGAAAAAAAAGAAATAAAGTTATTTTGAGAGAAACCTACAGAAAGCAGCACAGTGTAACTCAACTGAACATAATTCTTTCCATGGTGCTCAATCCCCTGAAAGACAGGGAACAATAATTTGGATGTATGGCATGATTAATAGAGCTTGATGCAAACCAGGACTTTTAATCCTGGCATAATATTAAACACTGTCATCGTAATGAATATTGGTGCAGAACACAAAGTCTCATCTCTTCTATTAAACTGCCACAGGCTGCAGGATTTGAAATAGTGGAGCCACTATTTCATATTTCAGTTTTCCCCCTTTCAAAGGATTAAGTATAAGGTGCAGTTTTTTGCCTGTTTGGATTCATCAGAGAGCTGCACTTTATATTTCCATCGCAGTGAGCGCTAATTTACTTTTCAAAATCTTGTATTTGAGGTGTCTGCTCTATAAAATCAGGTTCAAAGTCAAGGACTGGCCTGAGATCCTCCATTTGGGATCCATCCCTCCAAACCCTCTTTGCAGGGAGAAATTCTTACTTAGCCCCTTGTTTTCCTCAAAACAAGAAGAATTTCTGGGGCTGGTGGTTGATTTGTAAAAAAGTCATTAGCGACATTTTAACGCGAAGTGCAAAAAGAGCTTTGCAACAGATCGATGTGGAACGTATCTACCCCAGGATGCCCCGCAGGAGCACATTTTGGGTGACTTTGAGTTCCCCCACTTAAAAAAAAAGGCATCTTGAAGATGTTTTAAACCGAGTTTTAAGCCCAGCCGTGAGCCTGGCCTCTCGTGGCGGCGTTTGAACCGCGGAAGCGCCTTTTGAGCGAGGCCCAATTGGTGTGATTTGCTGCTCCACGCAGAAAAAGAGATGCTGTTTCTCTAAATACCGCAAAACTGCTCTCATTTAAGACTTTTGCAGACCAAAACCCCAGCGGGTTGCCTATGATCTGCCTTCAGCGTGACAGATTTCCTCTATTCACGGTGCCCAGGTAGCAGCAGCCGCGGGGCCGGCGGCCTAACGGTGTGAATATAGAAAATTACGGATAATGGGAAAGCAGTTCTGAAACCCGGGCGAGGTAATAACCGCCGGTGCTTGTGGCAGATCAGAGGTACAGCTCAACAAACGCTGGGCTGGATTGATTTTAACATAAACAGACAATAGCAGGGGCCAGGGTTTTAGCGGAATTTGGGAATCGGGAGGCGCAGGCGGCCGCTCTGCTGCATTTAGAAGGTTCTGCCTGCAATTGTAAACAGCTGGAGGCAGGAAACTTCCAGCTTTTCACAATGCCACTGATCACCTGCATGCCTCTAGAAATCTGGCCTTATCTAATAAGTTAAGAGTGTTTCACCTTCAATCTGTTTCGCTTGCTTTATTCACATCTAAATGCCAGCTCTGAAATGAAGTTTTTCCACTGATGGATGTGTTGGTGAAAAGGTGGGTTAAGGTGGTTTTTTTTCTTCCTCTGTTTAGGGAGGAAAAAAACCCCCACAGAACGAAATCTGTGCAGTTCTGTACGAGACATTGAACTTCTAAATGCAAAAGTTAAGAGGAGAAATCCTGGGAAATTCTCCAGTATCACCACCCAAGAGCCTCTGCTCCCAAGCAGTGCCTCCAACACGGGGTGCACATCAGCGGTGTGACACCAGAGAGTGTGTGGAAAATGGATTTTGGCCCGTGGATCTCTGGTATTTAGGCAGGAAAACCCCAGGGAAGTCTGGCAGCACTGCTTTCAGCTGCAGTCCTGCACATGAAGAAGAAAATCTACATTAATGCTGCATTAAACCTCTCTGGCATTCCTAAGCACTGCATACAAGGGTCTCCCTGAGGGATCTCATTATCCACATGTCCTTTGAGTCCCCTTTTTCCTCCTTAAGATGTTCCTAAAATGGCAAAATCTGTTCATCACATCAGCATGACCCATCTTTACCCCCTCACTAAGATGTCAGTGCTTTGTACATCTCATTTCCTGGTTTTTTTTTTCTCTATCATTGTTCAGTGCTTTCCATGCAACAGATGGAAATAAGAAATGACAACTTGAAATGTAAAGCCTGCATGGACTAACACACAATTAAAGAGGTGTTTAAAGAGAAGTAGCTAGGCAGCATTTGGGAAGGAAAATCAGCTTTACCCATAGTGCTTTCGGGCCAAAAAAGTGCATATACCTTTAATAAAAATTAGCTCTAGTATTAGTTTGTATAGAAATCTCGTCTGAAAGGCAAGGCCATTTCAATCTTATTAACTTTTTATTTGCTTTATTTTTCTACTTGCCAGCATTGGTTCCAGAGGAACATTTGATTAATTTGTGCTGTCTGCAAGTCGGGCTTTTAACCTCTGGGAAAGCTCTAAACACTTTAAAAGCTTACAGCCTTAAAATGGATTGTCAAAGTGAACTTAAACTAAATAGAGGTCAACAATCTAAGGGTTATTTGGGCTTTTCCAGGGAAAACGATGCTCGTTGGAAAGACTGGGGTTTGTGGGCTGGTTACAGTGATTCAGTCCCCCAGCTGCTCCCTGAATGCAGAGCAGCTGCCTGAGCCACCACCGCAGCTGGGAACAGGCACAGCAGCGCAAGAAAACACAGAAAAATGCAGGAAAATGGATTTTTGCAAGGAAGGGCTGCTGCTGGGCCTTCCCGGGGTTCCTCAGCATTGCTTTGGAGACAGGAGGGTCAGGAGATCCAGCCCACATACTCGTCAAACATAACCTGATTCCCCACGTTTGATTTTTAGCAATGTCAGAGTCCAGAGGAAGCTCCAGGGTGAGCAGAGGGATGGAGCAGCTCTGCTGGGAGGAAAGGCTGGGATTGTTCAACCTGGAGAGGAGAAGCTCCAGGCTGAACTAATTGTGAACTAAACCCCTTCCAGGGCCTGAAGGAGCTACAAGAAAGATGGAGAGAGACAACTGACAAGGGATGGAGTGACAGGACAAGGAGGAATGGCTTCAGACTGCCAGAGAGTGGATTGAGATTGGATATTGGGAAGAAATTCTTTCCTGTGAGGGTGGGCAGGCCCTGGCACGGGGTGCCCAGAGCAGCTGTGGCTGCCCCTGGATCCCTGGCAGTGCCCAAGGCCAGGCTGGACAGGGCTTGGAGCATCCTAGGATAGTGGAAGATGTTCTTGGTAAGGGCAGAGGGTTGAAACTTGATGAACTGGATGAGCTTTAAGGTCCCTTCCAACCCAAACCAGTCTGTGGTTCTGTGGTGTCACACACGCAAAAAAACCCATTCCTATTGTGATATCCATCAGGTGTGAGTGTGCAGTCACACTGAGTGCTGTCACCTGCAGTCAGGTCTCATCTCAGAGCCAAAACTACTCTCAAGGAACAAAATCTCTGTTCCAGTTTTCCCTCCCCCTGCTTGGAGCTGCACCCAAGTGAGCTTCAGTTACAGCACAATGTTCTCTCTCATCTCCTTGGGAACACATGTCACAGAAACAATCAAAGCAAGGTTAAAAAAACATAAGAATCACAAATCCCCTTCTGACCAGAATAACTCTAAGGAGAATTATTGAAAGGAGCAGTGTTAAACACCACATTTAATGAAAGCAGAGCTCTTACTTTCCCAGGGCAAAGCATTCCAGTCTGACAGAGGAGCCCTTCGCTGCGTAGGTTGTTTCTGGAAAACGCACCTCGATCTTTGGCTCATACTCCCCCATCACACCTGTGGAACATCAAAACAGCTCACTCCAGCTGAGCCCCAGACCTCCTCGTGCAACAGGACTTCAGGGGGAAGGGAAGGGTGGCATGAATCACTTCAGAGCCTCATGTTCCCCCCGTGGTGAGCGGCACATGACGGAGCAGGTTTAACCTCCTGGGTGGGGTTCAACCCTGTGCTGAAAATTCTGTGAAATCTCTTCATTCCCTGTACTCAGGAGCTGAAGAGCGTGACTTTGTACAAGTTTTACAGTACAAGCCTGCTGTGCATCAAGGCTTTTGAGATAATTTTGGGTTCACACCTCCTGTCAAGCAACACTTCTGCCGCTAGTCAGTCTCAGGACACTGTGTTCATCCTATGTGCAAAAAAATTAGAAAATCCCATGTCCAAACTACTTGCAAAACTCTTAAAATTTCTTTAAAACATCTAAATGCACGTTGCAGGCTTGAGGAAGGCAGATGTAATTAGATGGAATTATCATATTTGAAAATCTGGCTGAGCATCTGATAAATCACAGATAATCCAGTATTAATTTAGGGCATTTAATTTTGCAGCAGGTTTGGGATGGATTTAGGAAACCAAACTTTCAGCTGAACTTTTTAAATATCTTTTATGTGTCTCACAGTGAAACTCATTCCAACCATAGGGATGAAGATAAATCAGGTATTTTCCTGCAGTGTCTTTGCCCAGATCCCACACAGAAAATGAACCAATTCTTGTTTTATGTTTCACAGACATCTGGGTAATGTTGCACATGCAACTTCCACTGTTGCCAGCCTCTTGGAGCCAGTCCAGAGGCCACCAGAGTGAATGGGAGAAGATAAAGAGACTGATGGAAGGAGTCTGAGAAAAGGAACAGCGTGATGAAAAGGAAAAAAGGGATCAGAAAAGATCTTAAGCATTTGCAATCAGAGTTTGTGCCAAATTATTAACTCTGGAGCTGAGGAAGTGCAGCTTTGCTTTGTGTGATCTGCTGATGTTATTGAACAGCACAGCCTCACAGTGAAAGCATTATTCCAGAATGCACAGCTGAGTTTTGTTTATCCTCCAAATCCAGCTCTGCACAGACTTTTGTCACTGATTGCCACCACTGCTTTACAAACAGCACGAGCATATTGAAATTTAGGTGGGCAAACTCACAAAACAAACTTTGTGTGCAGATTTCCAGGTCTGTATTTCTCCCTGTGAACACTTAATTACAAATGTTGCCGGGAAGGCGTTTGTACATGTGCTGGGGACTTTCTCACCTCGGTGACTCGATTTGAAACAGCTCGCTGGATTCGGTATTTGAGATATACTTAGATGACAAATTTAGAAAAAATTCTTGGATTTAAACCTCAACACAGGCACGAGGTAGGAAATATTAATGTGCCATGTGACATTCTCTTGTTCAGTGACATGGAGAACTTTGTGTGTTCATCTCCTCACCCCTGTCCCCAACAGCTCGAATGTCACAGATGCCTCAGGATTTCAGCTTTTATATTTTTCATATATTTGTAATCCTGCAATTCTTTAGTGTGTAACTCTCAACTTCATACAGAGTGTTAGGTACTGATTTCCCATTTGGGTCAGACACAACAATTCCTCTCCAGGCCTGGGGATCAAGGACACCTCACTGCCTCAGGCCTGAGAGATGGAAACAAAAGTGACTTGGGGGCAGCAAACTTGGGGTGAATGACTTCATTACCTGGAGCTGTAACTGGGAGATGAACCCCCAAAACAATAAAAATGTGAAAACCTGTGACCATTTTGGACTTACCCCGTGGGGGCTTTGTCTGCCCAAAATGTACCTGGAGACCCTTAAATAAACAGAACAGCTTTTTATTCCCTTAATTCTGTCTGACCTCTGTTTTTAGGTAGCCCCAAAAGGCACCACCACTGTGGGGCCGTGTCCTGCCGCACAACCTTCACTGGGGGATGAAATTCCCTCCCTGGGGGCGAATTGCTGGAGCAGGAGCAGTTGGGTGTTTGGAGGCAGCCAAGCCCCGCTGTGCACTCACCGTCTCCCCGGAGGGTGAGGGCGGTGGGGGGCCCCCAGACCCGGCGCTGTGCCTGGGCGCTGCTCACGGCACACGTGTAATTCCCAACGTCCCACGGCTCCACCTTGGCCAGGTACAGGTTTCCTGTCGCCTGGGAGACGAAGCGCCGGCTGTCTTCCTGAAGATCCAAGGTGTTATTGTTGAAGATCCACGTGTAGGACAAGCCTGGAAAACACCAGACACAGGTCACGCATCCCTTCCAGCAGAACGAGAAGAAGAACGAGAAGAAGAATGAGAAGAATGAGAAGAACAAGAAGAAGAAGGAGAAGAAGAATGACAAGAAGAACAAGAAGAAGGAGAAGAAGAAGGAGAAGAATGAGAAGAAGAATGACAAGAAGAACAAGAAGAATGAGAAGAAGAAGGAGAAGAATGAGGAGAAGAATGAGAAGGAGAACAAGAAGAAGAATGAGAAGAACGAGAAGAAGAACAAGAAGGACAAGAAGAACGAGAAGAAGAACAAGAAGAATGAGAAGAAGAAGGAGAAGAATGAGAAGAAGAACAAGAAGAAGAACTAGAAGAAGAACGAGAAGAAAGAAGAACGAGAGAAAACCACTGGGGAGGCACAAATTAGCACAGGCCACATCAGCACTGCTCAAGTTTTCAACTCATTTCAAGCCACTTCAGGAGGTCACAGCAGTTTCTGTCCCCTGCTACTTCTCATTTTCCTGCTCCGAAGCAGGAATGGTGGCGTGTCGCTCTGATCTTTTTCAGCCTTCTGATGTTTGTGTTTTTGTAGTGGAGTTTCTCACAGATTTTCAATGTAAACAAAGTGATGTTATTGTAAACTGTCCTTCTTGTTTATCATTCTTCTCTTGAGGAGGGACAATTGATGGACTTCTAGTTTCACCAGTGTGGTTAGAGAGGTGGCAACCTCATTCCCCAATCCATGGTCATCGTCAAAAATCTATACAAACTGAAGTAGAAAAATAAATCTCTCTTTTGCCCTGACCACTTGACTGTGTGCGTGTCGTTCATTTCGTGTCCTACAGTGACAGTGGCCCTGCAATGGCACGGGAAAGCTGCTTGGGTAAATAATTCCTGTTTATGGCACTTTCCCTCTGGAAATCCAGAGGGCAAATTGCTGCTTGGTGCTGCAGCTCCTCTCTTCACTCTCAATATGGAAAAGTTAAACTGGTAACATGGAGCTTGGTCGCTGGATTTTCATGGAGGGATGAGCTGAGCTGCACAAAAGGATTTTGGAGATGACTTAAAATTTGATCCTACTGCACATTTGATAATGAACCTCCCCTTATTTTCCATACTTTTTAACCCCTTCTCACTTCCTGCCCCTTTTCCCACATGGTGCTCCACAATGCAAATATCCATAATGTAGATCTATAAGACCAGGCAACTTAAAACTGGTTTATTTGACCAGCCCACTCTGGAAAAGCAGATATCCTTGTGAGTTTACCATTCCCTTTTTTTGGGAAAGGCTTTTGGGCCAAGCCTCAGGCACTGAGGAGCAGGTTCAGAGCTGATCCTCCAGTGTGGGGTCACCCAGGGTGTCCTGCCAGCCCCTCTCTGCAGCTGCTCCACACCCAACAGCAGGAGCAGGACTCAAACCCTGTCTTTTACAAGCCACAGTAAATCAAAACTTTCCAAATCTACCAGTTTAGCTCCTCTTAATTAAATGCATAATTCATAAGCTAACAGTGTTCTGCCAACAGCTTCATTTTTACACATTTCCCCCATCAACCACCCCATTCCAAAAAAGATTATTTACGTTGCTTCCCCCCGCTCGGCTCCGGCTTGGGAGCAGTATGGTAATAAGTCTGCAAACTCCAGTAGTTTTGTGGAGTTTTATGTTATCAGCTTCCAGCATTTTAGGACTCTCATTAGAAATGATGCATCTCCAGGGAGCAATCAATGACACTTTCTATACTTGGCTAAATCCTGCAACAGGCTCCGTTTTACTGCAGATAATGTGAAACTTTCCCGTGCTCTGCAGTAAACCTGGGAGATGCAGCGATTAATTCTCAGGGTTACACGAGGTGTGTGCAGGTCCACGTGCTCACACACAAGATTAAAGCCCCACGTTGGCACAACTACCTGCCCATGGACTTTGAGGTACCTCAAAAGCATTTATTTACAGAGGAAAATGTGGACAAGGAGGGGTTTTCCTACAGGAAGGATGAGAAATAAGGGCTGTAGCCGTGACCTGCTCTGTCTTGAAGAGATCCAAAGACTGTTTCCCTCTCTCAGGCACAGGTTTTGCTGACTGCAGACTGTCTGGGCAAGCAGACCAAAGTGTGCAAAATTCTGATTTCAGCTCATTTTTTTGAAAGTCTCTAAGCTGCAAGGTGGGGACTCAACAGAAAAAGCTGAAGACTTGCAAGGTAAATACTTCAATCTATGTTCAGTTAAATGTTGTCCACATTTCTGTGGAAGAAATACCTTGGATCTGCCCTCTCCCCAGGAGTCCCAGAACACTGAGGGCTGGTACCCCAATGTGCTTTTCCTGCCAGGTGGAATTCTTGCCTTCCTCCTTACTCAGACCTGCACTAAGGCACCTCCGGGCAATGAAACCACCCCGAGGGCTTGAACCTGACATTTGGATGCCCAGATTTCCATGCCAGGATCCTGTATCCAAGAGAACCTGGAAATCATCTCAAGAATGAGTAATAGGGAAAAAGCAGTTTGGAATTTCTCTGCCAGAGTTCTGGTGGTGGCAATTACAGAGCTGCAGAAAGCCCTGACTCCCTCTGAGGGCATCCCTGTACCTGCCAAGACTCCAAAAGGATTCCCAGGAAGGATCTTTAAAACATTTTATGGCATGGAACCAAAACCCAGACTCCAGCCGTGGGAGTAGATGATGCAGCTGAATTCTCTGTGCCAGATAGAAGAAAATTCTATTAAAGCCAACTTTGTGCTGCGCAGACATTCTTCAGGAGGTCAATCTGTGAATTAATTAATCACTAAAAGTGAACCAGACCTTTTCTGTCCTGATTTCTGTTCTCAGGGGGCTCCAGCTGACTTCATTTCCTGAAGTTTCTCCCTGTCTGCTCCCCACCATTGCTTCAGGGACTATTGATGAATTTCCCCATGAACTGGGAACAAGCACAGGGCCCTCTTAGTCATATTTAAATCCCTTTCCCCCCAGTATGAGGGATAAAAACACTCCCCCTCTCCTAACTGCAGGTTCATCATCACCCATCCTCAGGCCATCCTTGCCTAGAGCCTAATTCAGCTTCACTAAACTCTGTAGAATCCCTAATTTTAATTGACTTCAGTGGGAGTTGGATGAATTCTCAAGAGGAAGGAGCCAAACTTTGGAGACTGAACTTCTTTTTTCATGCTTTTAAGGCATAATACCAGCAACCTGCTCCCTTACTCAGTATCTTTTCTTGGAAAGTTACTACAGCAACAGGTAATAGAGTAGAAAATCCAGAACTGTGTTATAAAATCTTCCATTTGGGTCACTTGGCATAAATCAGATGAGCACATCCACTGAATGAGCCAAAAAGAGGAGAAAAAGCTCTTTGCTCTCACTTCTGTGGCACAGCAGGAGTTATTTTATAGGGCTGCAACATTAGGGTGTGTTTGTTAGGGGGTTTTTTACTCCAAGGGAAGTGATGTGGTGTCAGCGTCCCTCCTCACCCTGGAGACCCCAAAATCTGGTTAATCCACTTCACCTTCCAGGTGGGCAATTCCTGAGCTTGGCCAGGCTGCAGAGCATCTCCCACCTCTGCCAGTCCTGAGAGTTTTCCTTCAGAGCTCGGCTGGGAAAGGGGAGCAGCTGATAATCATCCCTGGGACACCGATGTGGGGAACTGAACGTTTCAGTGCTCCCCCCAGCCCAAGCAAATCCAAATCAGTGCTGCTGGGTGTGCAGCAGAGCAGCTCCAGGCTGGCTCAGGGAGGGGACTCTCCCTCCCTCTGGAGCTGGGGGAAAGCTGGATTAAAGAGTGACAGGAGCAGAGAGAAAGGGACTCTCAGCCCATGACTGAGGCACCGGGCTCAATAAAGGGAGAGGCACTTCAGAGCCTCCCTTTCAGATTATGCACTTTATCAAGTGCAGCATTTAATGGAAAATGCAGAAATCAAAGGTCCTGTCCCAGCGCTGCTCATCCCATCCCATCCTCTGCACACACCCAGTTTGAATTTCACCTCCTTCCCCAGCCTTCTGCAGGCTGAGAATTGGGAATTTTTACCCTCCGAGCAGGTCCACAGGGCTCCTACATCCTTAGGAGAGTTCTGGGGTTTGTTCAGCCTCCCTGCAGCAATGTCAGCACAGAGGAAAGCTCCGAGCATCCGTCCCACTCCCAGCCCTGGCAGCTCTTCCGCACAAATAAATGCAAATGCAGAGTGATCCTGCTGCTCCTAACAAGATTAGCAACTTCCTTAAAGCTCTGCAGGGAGCCAGCTCGGAGAAAACAGCCTTTAGATCAAGCTTCACTTCTAAGGAAATAAATGAACAACAGTCCACCCCACAGCCTTGTGTCAAGTATTACCATTTAGGCAGCAGCTTCTTAAGCACAGGCAGGTCAAGCTCGTGTGTAGCTGCAGAAATTAAAGCTTCTCCCAACTTCCTCCCTCCATGCCTTTCCCTACCTCAGACCTCTCTATAAACCACTTTTTTTTTTTCACTTGTAAAATATTACTATGTGCTGATTGCACAGGGGAGAAGGGCTGGGCTAAAGCACTTAAAGCAGGGATGGGATGAGGTTGAGGAAAGAATCCAGCTCACCTGGTCCCCCCTGCCCTGCTGAGCCTCACTAACAAGCAGAGGGATGGCAGAGCTGAACTCTGTAAGGTGTGGTAATGAGCCTCATAAATAACAACAGAGACACCAGCGCATAACTTAGTGAGCAGGGGCGGGCTGAGGGAATAAAGGGTTTGGGCCGGGTCAGGGAACCTGGGGCAGCCCTGCTCTTGCTTTAAAAACTAATTACAGCCTGTGATTTTTATTTTGGGGTTTTTTTTGTCTGTTAACTATAATTTTTAGTGTCCCAGTTGATCTAATATATAAACTTGGGTGGGTGTTTTTTTCTTTCATGCTTGTGTTTGATCCATCCTGAAAGTCCTAATATTAGTTCACAGCAATATGGAATTCTCTTTTTGTTTTCTGAGATGGTTTAAAGCTGATGTGAAAGCTGCTGGAGCAGCCTTTTTGTACATTTGTTTGTTTGCTTGGTGGGGTTGGTTTGTTTGTTTTTGGTTTATAGCTGACTAATATATTCCTGTCCTCTATTTAAATGAATCACTCATTTCTCTTGTGCAGAAATAGGTTAGCAGTGCTCTCAGTTAAGAAACCAGCACACAAAAAAAGAAGCAGCACATCTTTCCTTGTCAACTGTACTGGAAAAATCAAGTTTAATTCCAATTGAGCTTTAAATATTTTAAATATTGTTGACCAGGGAGCAACATTTTTGGTGTCTGATAAGCAGCTGAGTGTCCTGATGAACTCTGCAGAGTTTTTAAACAGGAGGTTTAACTCCAGTGCTGTGGTGCAGGACCAGATAAACTTGGCAAGGTGAGAAAGAGAAGTGAGACACTTCCCTAGAGACCCTGGGTGGTTGAAACACTTCTGCAGCTCTCGTTGCATCTTCCTGATGTTATATGGGAGGGATTGAATTAATGAACCATCCTTGTTTTCCATTCTATTATTTCTACTCCTTCTATTGTTATCCCGACTTTCAGAGGTTGGCAGGAGGTTTTACCCAGTGCTTCCTATTTCAAATTTCCTATATGAATAGCAGCTGCTTCAAACAACTGCTGTACAGAGGGATCCTGTCTTCCTTCAAGTCATTACATCACAGGAAAGGCAACTCTGTCCCTGCTGGTAGGGCTTATCTTCCAAATTCCTTGACATCTCTCTAATTCCTGACACATTTAAAGTGCTGCACAGAACTCTTGTAACGTGAAGCACAGTTTGTAATCCCTACCCCTGTAGGTATTGTGAGGTGGAGGCAAGGGTTTCAATTAAAAATTACCTAAATATGCAATCCTTCTCAACAAAAACAACTTCTCCAGCACCTTGACACAGCCTCTGACTTGTTGTGGCTCACACCATGTTCTTCATCCCCATGGCAAGTAATTTTGGATGCTAAACAGAGTTTTTAGGGATGACAAAAGGGCTCAGGCTCTGCTCTCTGGGGACTTGTTATTGCAGGGAATGGATTTTCCTGCTGGTCAGCAGCTCCCAGCCCCAGCTGCAGGAACACTCTGGGACAGGCTTTGCTCGTGGGTACCATTTTGTCAGGTCAATTAATCTGGGGGGAACTCACCTGGTAACTATTTATGTGTTTTGAATGTTTTCTTCTCCTCCTTCCTATTTGTCAAATCATAATTTTACCCTGCAGCAGGAGGGAAATGGATAGTTCACTGGCTCCAGGATGGATGTGTTGTCTTTCTGCCTGTCCCACTGATACATTTGAGGAACTCTTTGAAGCCTTTTGTGCCCTTAAGGACCAGGTTTCACTTGTCTCCTTGATTATATCCTCCTTTCATGTGGCTGTAAACACCCAGTGAACTGACACTTCCTCTCTCTATAGGGCTGGAGGGGTTTCTATTGATTGATGGGGTTTTCTCCCTCTCTGAAGTACTGCATCCTCTTTCTGCATCACTATTTACCTTCTCCTGGGAGTTTGGCTTTATAACTCTGTCTCTTTAAGAGGGATTGAGGATTGCTGGGAGCAGGACATGGAAAACTGCAGCTCCTGTGGATGTGTGGTCACTGCTGCCAAAAGCAGCATGTGAGTCATCCAAGAACTGCTCATTCTTTAAGTCAAGAACAAGACAATTTGGTAACTATGTTATTGATATTTCCCCTCTACTAATAAATATTTGCATTACTTGGGTAAATTTTTCACCTGGTTTACCCCACCCAGAAAGGAAGATCTCCAGGGTCTTATGGTGGCCACCCCCAAATAATTAATCAGAAAACTCCTTTTCATTCCCCATCTGAAGCCCTGAGAATTACTATGAAAACTGGTCTAGGCTCTCCTTTAATCAGCCAGGTCACCTCTCCAGAAGCCCCTTCCAATCTAAACTATTCTCTGGTTATCAGGAAGGAATAAAATCAGGGATTCAAGAGCAGAAGCCAAACCTTCATGACAAATCCAATGTGTCTGTTGCAGGATTCGAGTGAAGGCACTGCAGCAGCAAGTACTAAAGGGGAAAGGAGTGATTCCATGCAGACCTGGAGCAGTTTTGGGGTAGGAAGAATTGCTGGGAGCTGCTTTTCTGCCATTCCATGAGGACCAAGGCCCTGGGATAACCAGGAATGCCAGCGGAGAGTCTTGGAGACCTTCATGCTGTCCTTGCTGCGTCCCAAGGAATGACAGGTTCTACTCCCTAACAAAATAATAAAAAAGGGCCTCAAAAAAACTGCGACCCCTTTTTCTTTTGCTGTAAACCCAGGTGATTGATGCACAAGCAAATTCCAGTGCTAATCCCACGGGGAATTCTGCTTGTGCTGAGGCAGAGCAGGGCTGCTCAGGCTGTCCCCATCGTACCTCCGTGGTGGGGGGGAGTTCCACAGAGCAGGACCACTCCTTGTCCCTCTCTCACTGACACCGGGCTCCTCGGTCTCGTCTCGAAGTTCTCCAGGTCTTGAGGGAGAAGGAGAGAAAACAAGGCCTGGTTATCATCCATCAGGTTCACTCCTAACTGCATCCCAACTCAAGAACGCTCACGCATCGGACAGCGGAATTTGATTTCCTTGAGAATTTGTATGCAAAAAATTGCTCCTCCAACCTGATATCTTGGAATTCCAGGATCATTAAGGCTGGAAAAGACCTCCCAGATCATCCACTCCAACCATCACTGAGTCCTTTGGCGTTCACAAAAATATTTATTCCTACAGCAGTTCTGCTGCAACTCTGGGAATTTGTGTTTACAATTTCTATTAGCAAAGCCAGTCTATTATTCCACGACTTTTTCCAGCATCATTTTTTGGAACTTGCAAGACTTAATCTACATGAGATGGGGGAAAAAAAAAAATGCATTTTGTAGTGTTTCCTTCTCTATAGAAACAGAGAACAGCTGTGTTCTATATATACAAGTGATAATTAAAGATCAGCAGGACTCCCACAGAGCGTAGGTTTAAATGATGATAAAAATATGTTGTTTTCTTTAAGATTCTGGTCTGGCCTAAACTGGCTGCAGTGCTTGGGTGTGTTTTGATTGCCATGAGCTTTAGCACTGGTTTTAAGGGGAGGAAGAGGGGCCTTTCAGTGGGAAATCTCCTGTCCATGCCCATCTCCCACGGGTGATTTTTATGGCTCTTAATGTCTATTTTTCCCCACGTCTAACACCACACTCAGTCTGCTGTTTCCTCACATTTCACTGAGATGTTGAAGAATTATCAGCCTGATTCCCGGTAATTCAATTACAAACATGACACAATAGATGTTCTTTTTTTTAAAAAAAAAATGTTATTTACTTTTTTTATCGAGGTCTCATCCTAATGAGAAGCCTTCCCCTTTTCTTAGAGCCATTTGGGAAATGATTGCTCGAAACACATTCAAAATGTGCTGTAATACAATAAATATCATCTTCCCCTTAAACCTCTTCATACCACAGAGCTGTAAACTGCCTGCCCTAAGCTCATTTTATTTACCTTGCTGCAGATTCTTGTTTCAAACAATTGTTCCATTTTTCATCAGCTGAACACCGACCTGAGCCAGAGTTCAATAGAGAGAAACAGCCCTCGTTGGTCAGAGCAATAACGATTACTACCTGTACAGCCTCAGCTATTTATGTCAATATATCAATTTTCTCCCCCTTAGCTGAACTTTGCGCAGTTAATTTTTCTTTTCCTCCTCTTCATCTCCTGGAAATTGGTCTCCTATGAAGACATTGTCTGCTCAGAGGGGGCAGGATTGAATTAAGCACCTGTAGCACCTCCTCGTGCTGTCATAGCACAATAGATGGGGCCTGTCAATACTCGGGGAAAGGGTTTTAAACTCTGATGTTCTTCTAATTGTCTGCTGGCTACAGCTCTGCCTTGGATTATGGGTAGTCCAAGGGGAAAAAAAACAAAGCAAAACACAAGAAAGGATTAAAAAAATAGAAAAAAAAAATTAATCTATTTAGTTATATTCCATCCTGTAATTCTAAATAAAAGACAATATAGTAGATTGGTGTAATATAATTAATTAGAGTTTGGCTTCATATTTAGTCCAGTCCCTGAATTTGTGGATCTATTTGCTCATTTTGAAAATTCCATCTGAGAAAATTTGCCGCATTTTCCTTCTTTCCTGGCAATTGTTTTCTGAGAAGAAAAAGGCCAGCACCAAATATTTGTGTGGAGAAGTGGTCCCTGCGTGGGGTGCCTGGTCTGAGGCTTTGTGCCCTGGGACAAGGGGAAAAAAGACCCTCAAATTCTCATATTTATTCTATTAATTTCTTTTAAAAATATTGGAATGGTGCAAAAATTGAGATTTATTAGGATTCAGGCTCTAACGACAAAAATGGTCACAGTTCCCTTTCCTATCTCTTTCCCTCAGCTGCTAATACGAAACAAACTGCAACTTCTACTTAAAAATAGAATTAAACCCCCCAAAAACTCGGGGGCAGTATAGAAAATCTGTGCAGTCTAAGTAATTCTTCCCAATATTTGCACTGCGGGATATCAGCCCCATTTTTTTTTTTGCTGAGAACAAAATTTCAGTTGTTATGAGACACTGAGAAAGGAGGGAGGAAAAAAATAAAGGAAGCGCAGAGCAGCAGGAGGAAAAGGTTTTCCTGACAATTGAGAATTAACTATGTAATACCTCGCTCTGAAATGGGAATAGATTTTGGAAAGTAATGAGCTGCTAGTAGCAATTTTTAGTTTAATGACACAATATGTCATGTTATCAGTTTTACTCTCGTTTTAGGTGCTGTGTCACCTGTCCGTGTCTCTCCATTAAAACCATGACAAGTGTCCCTGACTTGAATAATTAAAAGCAGGAGGATGGGATGTCTTAGGGATCCACTGTTTTATAGGGAGCAGGACAGTTTTTGATGGTATAATGGGATCGTGGGATGGTTTGGGTTGGGAGGGACCTTGAAGCTCATCCAGAACTACCCCTGAGACACCTTCCACTGTCCCAGGGTGCTCCAAGCCCTGTCCAACCTGGCCTTGGACACTTCCAGGGATGGGGCAGCCACAAATTCTCTGAGCACCCTCTGCCAGAGCCTCCCCACCCTCACAGGGAACAATTTTTTTTCCCAAAATCCCATCTAAACCCAGTCCCTTTCAGTTGAATCCATGTGGGGGAGAAGCTGGCTGTGCCTTTTCAATCTCCACTTTTCAACCTTGAGGATCAAAATCCTTTGGCAGGACTTTGGGCTCTTTCATGGCGTGTTTGTAGTTCTGATATACAAAGCAACTCAGATTTGCCAAGGCAGAAGAAGAGATTTCCATCCCTTTATGCTTATTAATCATAGGTATAAAAAAAAGCAGTTGTGGAGGCACATAAATCATCATTTAATCTCTTCATCTCACCCATGACAGGGACAAATATGCAATGTCCTTATTTAACCCAGTCTTTAGGGAAAGACATTTTCTTTAAAGAATCCATTCCACTGCTTAACTCTAAGATTTTAATCACTCTGCATCCTTTGGAAACCCTCACCTCCCTAAAATTTCACAGGCCAAACCAGAAATGATCTTTTGCTTTGATTGATTTTGATAGATAATTGTACAAAGTGAGTTTATTCAGTGCCTCTCTCTGTAATAAAGAATCATTGAAGAACAAAAGAAACCCAAACCTCTGAAAGAACAAACCAAGGCAAAACAGATAAAGAGAATTCATTAGTAGAGTTGGTGTTGCTTCTGTTTTCCTCTTTATTGGACTCTTCCTGCAGGTAGGCAGCATCTCCCATGGAATATTGTGACACCTCATTCAAATGGGTTCAGTAATGAACTATAAAACAATCTCCTTTTGCTTTGCAGTCCAGGTGGATGAGAGGGGGAAGAGACAGACCCTCAGAAATATTTTTTGTCTTTGCCACAAAGGTTTCTCCATCTATTTTCTGACCTATGGGGTTGTACTTTCAATGATTCATTGCAATTCAAAATGTGTTAAGTGTATATATGTAGGAAAAAAAAAAAAAAGAAGATTACCTGATGATACAAATACAGATATTCTACTTTGTTCTTGTTAGTCTGAAATTCTGGCTGCTGTCAAAACCCCTTCTCCTTGCCCTGAGTGTTCATTGACACCAAGAGAGCACAACCACTGTGTTCTTCCAGCTCCTGTTCCCTAGCACAGCTCCATAACGTAACATGACATAACCTAATAAAGCAGAATGTTGCTTGTCAAAAAGAGTATCAGCTCAGAAGGCGAAGATCAGGTGTTTGGCACACATTTAGATTGCTAATATGCACTTAGGAATAAGATGACTATTTAACAGATGGTATATTTGCTAACTTCAGTGTTTCTGCAGAGATCTATAAATAAATTATCACCTAGTTCCTACATAATTCCTTTCATTCTTTGTCTGTATTTATCTCACTTGAAGAACAACGAGTTCCCTCACACTCCATTGCTCTCTCAGCTGCGAGTTTTAACAAAAAACCCCACATTTCCCCCCCCCAGATCTGTGCATGTTGGCAGACAGCTCTTGGTAGAGCAGGAATAATCAGTTGGATGTGGTAATGAGGTCGTGGAGGCCAAGCAAAAGGCTCAGATGCACAAGTGATCCTTCCCAGGGAAGAGTGGGAATGTATGGACTCAGCTGCCTGTGGCACGGCCTCGTCTCGGGCTGGGAACGTTGCAGAGCTGAGTGAGGAGGGGCTGTGCTCACAGCACCCCAAACATGGCATTTTGTGGGGTGGAGATAGGGAATGGCACGGATTTCTCTGATGGCAGCAGGAATTCTTGAGGTGGAGGAGGCTGTCAGCTCCTCGCTGGGAAGGAAGGGAGGAATGGGGAGAAGGAATGGGTCAGAGCGTTCTCCACCTGGTGTAACCCAGCTTTACCCACTGGGGTCAAGGATGTTCTCATGGAATTACAGAAGGTTTGGGTTGCAAGGACCTTAAAGCCCATCCCATTCCACTCCTGCCATCGGCAGGGACACCTTCCACTATCCCAGGCTGCTCCAAGCCTCATCCAGCCTGCCTTTATCCTGATTTGTGGCCTGAAAGCCTTCCAGGTAGATTCAGGGTTGGATGAGGGTGACCACTGGTATCACTTTGCTGAGCACAAACCTGCCCCTGAGAGAAGCAAACCCAGGCTGGGTGAGGTGAAAAAATGGCCTCTGGAGACAGAAACAAAATGGAAGTGATGGACAAAAATCTTTCCTGCTGAAGCACTTCCATTAGTTGATAGGCTAATTAATAGCTTCGGCCATAGATTATTTTTTTCCTTAATGTTTTAAAGCTCATAATAATAAGGAGAATCATAAATCCTAGAGTGCTTTGGGTTGGAAGGGGCCTTAAAGCCCATCCTGCTCCACCCCCCGCCATGGGCAGGGACACTTTCCAGTAGACCAGGTAGTTCCAAGCAACATCCAGTTGCTGACTGCTCATTAATACATTTATTCTAATTTCCCCAACAACGCTGTTACCCACACATCTGGATTTTTGTTTGCTTTATTTTAATATAAAACTGCCTCACAGGTGTCAGAGTAGCAGATTTAACTACACAACAGAGTGAAAGGTCATTTTTCCTGGGATTAGGGAACTGCTTCTAAAATATGTTGGGTAGGAACAAAAAACTGAATCACCAGCAGCAACCCATTCATTCATTTCAACCTCCCAGTTGTGTTTGAAATTCCTGAACCTGCTCAGGGACAACCCATCCAAACCCATCCATTCCAAACCAGTCCTTCTTAAGAAGGAGCATAGAACTTCTCCAAGGAAAACAAGCAAACTTGGGTATTTTAATATACGAAATTGTTACAGGCAATTAGAGAAACTCCAATTTATCACCTTGCATAATTACCACAGTTCATCTGAATTAATGTGATTTCATGCTTTCTTGAACTTTTGATTTTTTTTTCTCCCCCCTCATAAATGCTTTGTCATTACATAATCCCAAATATAATGGTTGCAATTACTTGGTATTGAAATGTGCAGTGAATGTTAAGGCACGAGGAGTAAGAGCTCCTTACAAATTAGCCACGCTCCTGAGGACAAATCAATACAATTCCTCACATTTCCACGTGCCTGTGTCAAATTGTGATAGATCACTTCTGTTCCCTTTTTTTTTTTTTTTTCCCCTCTGTGTCTCTTATTGCCTGTGATGTACTGCAATAGGAGAGGTGTTCCTGCAGTGATGCAGCACAGCAGGAATTTCCTCACAGGATAATGGGGTACAAAGGACAAGCTCAGCACTTTTCCAAGGAAGCTCCTGGTTATGATTTGCTGTGAGGATTTCCAGCCCCTGTGTTATCAGCTGACCATTAGTTAGTTACCTCCTTCTGCTCTGGCTGTAATGAATTAGGGGCCCCATTTGGGTCTGAATTGGGTGCCAGAATCAGAGAATTTAGGTCTGTTATAACTACAAATAATAAAAATGAAGCCCATTGGATCTTTTAAATTACCTCACATTCTGGAAGGCCCCATACTTACATTTTGGGTTTGTTTTTTCCTTCTCTCACATAAAGGAAGTCCCAAAAAATTTGGGGTTAAAGCCCTTTTAGCTTCAGGCTGTGCCTATCCAGACCACCCCAAACCTCTCCTGGACATCAACCCCTGTTTTTTGCTTCTGCTCAGTATTTTTATACTGAATTGCCTTGTAGGAGATGAGCACCAGTCTCTATCCTTCTTTCTCCAAATATCTCCCAAAGGAATGGCTAATCTTCTTCCCTACAACTTCCACTGCAAAGTAAACTCTCTTTTTCAGCTTTCCAAACTGCACTAAACTTGCTGAACAAACCCTCTGACGGCCCCTTTGTCTTGATAATACTGTCAATACATTAATCTTTCCCCGTTAGCATCTAATCTCAATTTTTTAAATGTTCTAATTGATTTTCTATGAATTCAATGCTGAGATTAAGAGCGGTGTTATCTCTAATTAAGGTGTCTGAAAGCTGCTTAGTATTTCCCATTTCCTGGCTTTTAAATACTTGGATTTTCTCCTCAACACCTGCTGAGTTCTCCTGCTCCATTTGAAGCACTCCTGAGCCTTTAACACCTCAGGTCTGGAAAATTTGGAGCTGAGTCAGCCAGGAGCAGCCTGGACAACACCTGAGTGTCTCCTTTCACCAGCACAGGTTAAAAATCCACTGGAATTCCCACTTTTGTTCTCGTTTCCACCCTAGGGGACCACTACATCCCAGTGTGGGTAAAGGGAAAGCTGCCCTGTCCCCCAAAATTCCCTGATGGAGCTGCTCGTCAAAAAGAGAGCGAAAACCACAATCACTGGGTCCTGTCCTTCTCCAGAGCTGTGTAATCATCCAAGGACTTTCATCAGAGCTTCCTCATTTAGTTAAATTACTTTGGAGCTTCCAAGGGAAAGGACCTGTAATTTACACTTCAGGATGAACATAGGCCCCGGGTCCTCAATTCAGCTTAAATGATCTGAATGGCCAATCCAGGCACTAATTTTCAAGGTGGGGAACAATAATTCCTGCCACAGTCTTATTGTCTTATTCAATTAAGGAGTGAAAATGCCCTTTACAAAGTAATATCAAGCTTCTCTCGAGGAAAAAAGTGGAAGGTCACAATTAAATTAAAGAGGGAGAGTGAGGTGAGCGGGGGGGGAAAACCCTGAGCTGGCTTGATTTTTGTTCACGCACCAAGAAACCTGGAGCACAGAAACATATGCTGGGAAGCTGTAGAGCTGGTCTACATCTGGCCTTTGTTTTTTTGGTTTGTTTTTTTTTTTCTTTTTTTTTTTTTTTCTCGTGCTTTTACAGAGTTAGCAGCATAAAATATTAAATTTCTGTTCTGAGCTGAGCACGGGACTTGCTCTGAGCAGTAAGTGTTGACACAGCCTTAGGGCTCCTGCTCCACAGCCCATCTGCAGGCCAGAGGCACAGCTGAGGAGCTGCCCCTCTCCCAGGGAGGGGCACAGAGGGAATATTGGTTTAATATTTTATATTCCTGAACAGTTTTCTCACTTGTCACGGCGCAGTTCATTTGTCACCTGTCATCACCAGAGTCACTTCGCCATCTGCAGGAGTTTTCTCCAGACTGGAGAGCTCTTAAAGACAGATTTCTCTTCCTGGGCTGAACCTCAAGGGTTGGATTTATCCCTGCCACAACTACACTGATTTGCCCGACTTCCACAGGGGACACCCTGGCTGCTGTGGCAAATGTCCTTTGGGCAAAGGGGTTATTTCTTATCCAAACCCTCTTCTCCTTCATATTTCCCACTGCTCCCACAAAAACCTGGTTTTAACTACGTGGAGATGGTTCAGGAACTTCTCCCTTCCCTCAGACCTTGACCTTGTTGGGGTCACGTAGCTGCACCCTGATCCTGCACTACTGACAATTTGCATCCCTGCCCTGGGTTCTGATGGATACAGTCCCACTTCAGGCCACTAATTCTTTTTATAATGTTCCTACCACCAAAATAATAATCAAAGCTTTATATACAATGAAAAATGGCAAGGAAGAGAGGAAAAGTGTCAAGGGAGAGAGAGCTCTCACACACTACTGACAATGTCAGTGCCTATTTCAGTCCTTCCCAAATTCCTGCCCAGCCCTTTGGAGATCTTGATCCAGCACAGAATTACTTCTTGTAGAATTACCCTGAATTACCCCTCATTCCAGCTGCAAAGCCCTCAAAGAATTCCTTCCAATGGGAATTTTGAGATTTACCCCAGCGATTGATGTAGGGGATTTTTGGACGTGAAGCTTGTCAGTGGGATTTCAGGTGTAGGTTACATTATTTGTCCCTGCTGTAGCATTTAGAAATGGATATTTACAGCTCAGTGCATTCTCTGTGCCAGATGTGGTTTTCCTGTTGAGAAAAGCAATGCCTGTGACCTCATTCCTTCACTCCATGAAAAGTCCAAATGCTACACGCTGTTCCTCCTTCTCCAATATCAGCTACAGAATAGACAAATTTATCTGCTACCTTAAAACCTTACACAAGATCAACCCTCACTGCAAAAATAACTGAACAATTAATTTCATTATTTTTATTAGAAAAAAAACCCCAATCTTTTATTCCAAATAATTTTCTTTTCCTTGCAAACCTCCACTATAACTTCTTTTGTCACGCCAAAAAATGAAGGTTCTCATGTGAACATCATGGATATTTCACTCAATAATTTATTGGAATCTACATCATCTTGTCTGTAATGAAAGGAGAGCAGATAAAATAGCAAATCACCCAGACTGCAAACATGGGCTGGTTTTATCCTTCCCAAGTATTAAATTTTATCAATCAGAATCTATCAGCTCTGGGACCTGTGGATGCTTTGTCCCCCACCATATCTCAATCACATATATTGCTTTTCCAATACAACTGGCAATGGGTTGATTTAGGATAAACACTTTAAAAAGACCTAAAGAAGAGTAAGTAATATAGAACTAAAAGATAATCTTCAAATACTTCTGTGTTCGCTATTACTACTTTATCTGCCTGGTTCACTGCCTGTAATGCTCCTTATAACCTCTCTGCAATGTAGATCTCTGTTTCACAGATAAAAAAAAAACAACTCCTTTTATAATAAAAGTCTAAGGAACAACCTGGAATAAAGCAGCTTTAACCAAGTGCTGATAGAGCAGAGCCTTGAACACAGTGGTTAAGTACTCTGAGAGAGATGCTTAAACTGCTGGAGGGGCAGAAAAGTGGAATTTCTGATGTGCCTGGTCTGTTACAACATAAAATGAACAGGGAATGCTGCTCCCATCAGCTTCAGGATGGGTTTAACAGGAGAGAGGAGGCCGTGACAGCTCTTGGTGTCAATGGACATCACACGGGCTCTGAGAATGCAGAGGAGACTAAAAAAGGGAATGATGGAGAAAGCAAACCCCCTTCCTTATGGAGACACACCCATATCTTCGGGTTTTAAGATTCCAGGCTGTTCTTTGTGTCTTCAGGAACGTCAGGAGATTGCCATAATCCTATTCTTGTGATAGCAGAGCTTTAAAATAGAAGCTCTGTTATCACCCTGCCTTGTCCTGTCAGCAGCCAGGTGAAACCCTTCCAGGCTTCCTGCTTCATCACTGCTGAGTGGTGGATCCTGCTTTTCCTGGAGCCTGTGAGAGGCCCTGTGTGCACAGAATTCTGCAGAGAAATAAAACCCTGGGAAGCTCAGCAGGGATACGAGAAGATGAGCTGAGCGTGGTGAGGTCTTGCAGTGGTTTTGGCCTTGGAGTGATTAAATTACATCCCTTTAGAGGGTTCTCTGCATGTGCTCTGCTCAAAGTGGCCTTGCAGGATGCCCAGTGCCCCAGTTTGGGGTGGGTAGAGCAGGATAGGGACCCCTTAGACACCCCTCCCCATTGGAACCAGCCCACAGGAGGCCGCCCAGTTGATCAGAGGGCTGGAGCACTTCTCCTGTGAAGACAGCTGAGAGTTGGGGCTGTTATTCCTGGAAATGCCATATTCCTCACAACAATGGTTCTCAGCAGGTCTTTCCTGATTTTCTGAGGAAACTCTGTGAAGTAAAGGGGCAGAAAAAGGAAAACATGCCTGAGGCTGCTGGGTCTGCTCCATGGAGCGCCTCCATTAAGCAAAGACCTTGGTGTGGTCTCCTGCCAAGGGAACTGCTGCAGAGAGAGCTGGAGCATTTGTACACAGTGTCCATAACAATCAGAAGTGATAAATGAAAGTTCTCTCTCTTTTCACTCCAAGCAGAATTTTGACAAAACACAGGGTTTATTTCCTGTAACTCACTCTCTCAGATCCTGGCCCTCAGCTCCCCACGCCAGGGAGGGTGGCTGCTGCTGCTGCTGCTGCTGCAGTGAGATTGGATTCTACCTGAGCTTAGAAGTCCAAAAGGCAATTTTGAGCTGTGAACCTGTTCAGTGACATATGGAGGAGATGACAGCAGCACTTCCATCCTGCAGACAGGATCGATCCACAGCAAGTGCTCCCGCTGCACGTTGCATTTTTTCCTCAGCTGCTGGAGGGAAGATGCAGACTGGGAGGTGTTACCAGGATCACCAGGAGGGCTGTGCAGAGTGTGCAAAGGAGGATTTTATGGCTGATTCTCCACAGAGCTGCAGTTGAGATGTGTTTCTGCATCAGAGGAAGGTGTCCCTGCCTGTGGAAGTGGGGTTGGAATGAGATGAGCTTTAAGGTCCCTCCCAAACCATTCTAGGATTATAAAGAAGGCCACTCTTTGAAAAGAGAGAGGTGGGGTCAGTGAATTACTCAGAGTGGTACTAGGATGAAGACTGAGAGAACTGGGATTGTTCAGCCTGGAGAGGAGAACCTTTGGGGTCACCTCATTGTGGCCTTCCAGAGCATGAATGGAGCTACAAGAATGATGGAGAGAGATTTTGGAAAGGTCCTGGAGGGACAAGACAAGGGGGAATAGCTTCAAATTGCCAGAGGACAGGGTTAGATGGGATACTGAGAAGAAATTCCTCCCTGTGAGGGTGGGCAGACCATGCACAGGGTGCTCAAAGAAGCTGTGGCTGTCTCTGGATCTCTGGAAGTGTCCATGGCCAGGTTGGACAGGGCTTGGAGCACCCTGGGACAGTGGCAGGTGGCAGAGAGTGGAACTGGATGATCTTTAATGTCCCTTTCAACCAGGCCATTCCATGATTCTCTGTGGATAGAGGCAAGTCTATGGCTTTACCTGATATGTCCCTCAAGGGGAAAAGGGAATTTGGAAAACCAAGTCAAACTTTTGGGGATGTATTTCATACTTTTGATGATGACCTTTTTCTGGCGCTGGCAAGCTGAGCTCTTCCTCCTTCCTGCTCCTCAGTTACCAGCTGGTCATCCCTGAGTGCCTGTTGAGCACTGAACTGAGCAGTTCATGCCTCCTTTTGGGAAAGACAGGCACTGCCAGGGTTCATTCCTGCAATCCAACTGCCAGGGAGCCTGATCAGTATTCCAGCCCTCATGCGCTGTGATGAATTAACAATCAGCTTAAAGACCCAGAGAGCTTTACTCCAGGTGGTAGTTACAACAGCTAGCACACCTTTTAATCAAATACAATTGTTACAGAGGGATTTCTGGACACACACAGCACCACAACACAGCCCAGCCAAGGAGTGTAGGTGCCATTTAGCCTTAAATTCATGCATGTCCAGACTTTGCAAATTCAGCCTATCTGATCCGAGCCTATTGATTTTTCCATTTTCTGTTCCAAAGCATACACTGCCAGTGAAAACGGTTATGACATCCTGAGGCTGCTGGATTGCTTTGTGATGTTTCTGTAATTTGTGTGCACTCGAAGGTAAATAACACGATGAAGTAATCAGATGAAAAGTGGGCTTTCATGCTGGCTGAGCATCTCCCAGCCAGCCCCTCCAACAGGGCCCTGCTAAAGCTCAGCCTGTCACCATCCAGCAAACACTAAATGGCTTTGATTTGCTTTGATATATTCCTCCCTGAAATGGTTAAATTCTAATGATGGACTGTTATTTTTGTGTTTCGGAATGGCAGAAACTCGGTCCAGGAGGAGTTATTGCCTCTAATTTGTTATTTCAGCAAAACTGTGTCTTCTGTCTCTGACAAAAAGCACCTGGAAGCTCTTGGGAGATGCAGATTTCATTCCAAGAGCTCCAGCACTGCCACTCTCAGCCACACTGCTGTGAGCACATCAGCACTGCCCAAGAGCAGGGAGGGTGGCAATGTTGGGAAAATGCTGCTGAGAATAAGCACCAAGCAAAACCCTTGGGCACCACTTTGAAAACCAGGAGAAAGTGGTTGGAGCCCAAAAACTCCAAGGAGAAATCCTTCCTGGGTCTGTAGCATTGTGAGGAACTATAAAATATGGGGTCTAATGGCTCCACTGTGTGCCCTCCTGTGTGGTTCAGGGCAAAGTGACCAATTCTGGGTGTGAAATTAGATTGTTGTCATTGTTTCTCAGAATTTCAGGTCTGAGAAAGCTGCACTCATCATGACTTTTATCATCAAGGGTAGAATAATTTGACTGAGAATCTAATTTAAGATCCCTAAGCAACAAGATGCTCTCAATTAATAGTGAATTTTCTGGGATTGCACCCTAAATAATTATGGATTAGGTTTGCATTTGATTCTTTTTCATTGTGGAGTCCTTTTTTATTCTAGTTTGTTTAATTGCACTTCTTATTTCTCCTGCATATCCCTTAATGCCTCTGCTATAGATGTTTTTGAGAACTAAAAGAACAAGTAACAGGCCTGGACAGGCTGTTTCATGCAGCCTGTTATGGGGATTTCCCTCAAGACCAGTTGTTTGCACACAGTTATTTTTGCTTAAAACTGAGGAAATAATTAAAGCAAATCCCCTGTGTGCCTTGGGAGAAAGTTCTGGTTGAAGCCATACTGAAGCAGTTTTCCCTAACAGGTTTTTTGTTTGTCTTTTTATCAAGGCATGAAATGCCTTAAACAAAAATGCCTTAGGAAAAAATTCAACACTGAAATAGTGGCCAAGCTTTGGAACTGGCTGCCCATGGAAGTGATAGAGTCCCCATCCTTGGAGGTGTTCAAAAAATGAGTAGATGTTGCATTTTGTGACGTGGTTCATGAGCAGGGGGAGATTGGGCAAAAGGTGGACTTGATGATCTCAAAGGTCTTTTCCAACCCTGTTAATTCTGTGATTTTGTGGTGCTGTGATTCAAGATGGAAATGACCTCCAGCCTACCTAACACCACCTTATGAGCCACAGCACGGCACTGAGGGCCTCATCCAGTCTTTTATAAACCCTTCCAGAGACGGTGACTCCACCACCTCTCCGGGCAGATCATTCCAATGCCCAACCACTGCTTCTGTGAAGAACTTTTTTCCCAGTGTGCAGCCTAAACTTCCCCTGGTGCAGCTTAAAACTGTGTCCTCTACTGTTTCTGTGACTCTGAGCTGTGTAAAAGCCGAAGGAAGAGCTCTTGTGTCCTCATCTCTTCCCTCAAGCTGACTCGGGCCTACTTCCAAGATGAACTTCCCAAGACTTTGACCTCTCTTTAGGCTGGCCTAAGGTGTTCCAGGTGACCTTGTGCTGGATGTCAGCCTGACCTAGAAGGGGAAGAGCCCTGTGGGTGGCAGGCCATGACTCCAGGCTCCAGCCTGGGCAAGGACCCTCCTGTGCTTGGCTTTGCCTCGCAAGGCTTTGACGCCAAAGCCTTACAACAGCTTCCACCTCAACAGCTCCTGCAAAACACACGTGGGCTGCTCCAAATGAACTGCTGGCAGGGGAGCAGGAGACATGAGGGGTTTATAGGGAGCTTTCAAGTTTATTTATGACAAAACAAGCCTCGTGCAGGAAGCGGGGATGCCGAGGGCCTGCCATCCTCGCATCCCGCTAATGCATTTACGTGCTCCCTCTCCCTGACGCTGTCTCTCATTTTCAGCTTGTAGCTCTAATAATCCATGCCACTGCCTTCTGTACAATATTCCTCCTGCAGCTTTCTTTTGACAGCTCTGGTTTTAATAGAGGATAAGCACCAAACTCCAGCTGAATCTGAAGACATATTTCTAATCTCGTCCCGCATTTGTTTTGCTTCTCGGAGAACTTCCCATCTTGAACAGAGGGAAAAAGTATTTTTCACGTATTAGGTTGACGTGGTGAATAGGTTTCTGGAGGTATCATTAATTCAAACTCCAACTCAGAGTTAGTTACCTTGTAGTGAAGAGACAAATACACATAAACCCTGGTACTTGGATAATAGGGTTGATTCAATTCTTTATCAGGGAGATTGC
The DNA here is from genome assembly GCA_013397195.1 of Hylia prasina. Taxonomy (NCBI): domain Eukaryota; kingdom Metazoa; phylum Chordata; class Aves; order Passeriformes; family Sylviidae; genus Hylia; species Hylia prasina. The sequence continues at coordinate 222,501 of VYXD01013616.1, forward strand.
AATAATATGCCAGGCATTCCAACCCAGGGAAGAATCCCATTTTGTGAGGTGTTGAATGAAAGTGTCATAACAGCAACGTGCCTGCCTGCCTGGATTTTAAGATATTGCCTGAAGTATTGGTTGAAACAAAGAATTAAATTGGATGGCAACATGAAAATAAGAAACAAGGAAATGTTGACTGTGAAATAAGTGTTTCAAGGTAATTTGTTCCACTATTCTCATCGGGTCATTATGACGTTTTCCATGTACTGTGGGGGTTTTTTTCCTATTGTAAGACAACTTAAAACTCCCAGTTCTGCAGTGATGCTGCTAAATTGAAGCATTTTCCTGTAAATTTGTGCTTGTCAGTGTAAATAACAGCCTTTGATTTGTCTGTTCTCTCTCTTCTCCATGGGGAAGGATGTGAATATCTGTCACCACTACTGGAAAAGTGGTGTAGTGCTTGATTATGGGATAAATTTAGCATTCTGTGGTGCTGCTAGAGCTGGAGGACTGGAGCAGGCTGAGCTGGGGGCAAAGCACAGCCAGCTCTGGGATCTGCTCCCTTCAGGAACTCTGGGAAGGGTTTGGGTGGGGGTATAAAGCTTAAATAAAGGATCTACTCAATACAAAATGCTGAATAATCACCAGAGCCTTCTTTGTCACAGATATTCCTGGTTTCCTTTCTCCCGCCTGCTTTTCTTAAAAAAAAAAAATTATTTTTTTACACCCTGTTTGTGCCTTAATTTAAGGATATTCCCTTTCCTTAGGTCTTTTCCCAGCTCTCTGCCTCGCCTGTCTTGGTTCCTTGTCCATGGACAATTTTGAGATGGTTGTCTATTCTTGCTCCTTTCTAAAATGGATTTGTTCTGTCACTAAAAAATCTTCACCTCCAAATCTCGAAAAAAAATCCTACACAGGAAGTCTGGCCTGAAAAAATGTTTCAGCCTAAAAAGTGGTAAAATAATGAATCAAATTTTTATTCTTTTTGCGTTTGACCAGCTCTTGGAAATCAAAGCTGTGTGAAGAATTCAGGGTAAAACATTATGAAGTGAGGTACCAGTGATACACCTTTTGATCAGCTCTGCTGAAAGAGACTCTGTGAACCAGCCTGACCTCTGATGTCTCCTTTGTGTAACCCCTGTGACACGAGGTTTGCTCTGAGAAATGGAACAAGATTAATAATTAATCCGTTTGCTGGTGTCTGGAATAGTGACACAAGGTTGGCTTTAGTCACATGTTTTATTAATGAGCTTTGAAAACAATTGCTTTCTCCCAGCAACAGACTGCTCTGAGCTTTAAGATTTTTTTTTTTTAAAAAAAAGGGCTGGAGGGAATATCTGGAGTTTTTTGGTTGTCACTGTTGTTCTCCCCCTCCCCAGGGCATTCACAGAACTCGGTCACCGCATCCAAACCTTGTGAAAAAGGTTGTGAAGTTGTGAAGAAGTGAAATGGGGAGCAAAGATGAAATAAATTTTAAATCATCTCAAGACAGACAACGTGCTCGACCTGAGGGAGCTGAAATGTGAAATATTTCAGAGAGTAGCTCACACTTTTACACATTGTGTAAGGAAAAAGAGTGTTTCTTTGGTAATGTAAAAAAAAAAAAAGAAAAAATCCATGTGCCAGTTAGGGGAACAATGGTTTTGTGTCTCAATTAGACCTCATTAGCTACAGAAAACTCAAAGCACAACTTTTTGCAACAATTCCCCCCCCCAGCTGTAGCTACCTGTGGGATAACAACAAAACCACTGTCCTAAAAAGTGAAAACACCTTTATTAAGTGAAAATAATTGTGTTCATCTTCCTTGACCTTTCAATTTCCTGATTTTTATTCTGGCTCCTGAGGGCAGCAGCCATCAGATGTCTGGTTTTGTTATTAATATTTACTGGGAACATTTTGGTTTTCTTTAGGAATAAGCAGTGTAGAAGGAAGTCAAACCTTTTGGACAGAATTCCCGATGATCCTTTAATTACCCAATAAATTACAGCCCATGTGCAGAATTATTAGGAAAATAATGCTCTAATAAATATGATCTTCCCAACTTACATGCAAATTGAAGCTTTGCTTTCCTGCTCAGAATTGTTCCAAATGAATTTGTGGCCAAACACTGGTATGTTCCAATATCCTGATTTTTATGTGGGTTATTGATTGCCAAGCTGCCTCCAACCAACCTGTAGTGATAACTCATGGTAAGATCAATATCTGTGCCATTTTGCTTCCACCTTTGAGGGGAAAAAAATCAAATTATGCTTATAATTTACAGAGCCTATTCATATTTATCTTAAATAGTGTGCTGTAGCATACCTGTAATGATAAAAATGTAGTTAAATATCACAGAATTAGATCATTTTTCACACACCACTGCTTCTTACATCAATCTTAATGATAGCAATAATGGTATTCTTTGGAAAATCTTTACTTTAGTCACCAGTGTTCACCCAAATGTCCACAAAAAGTAATTATAACTTATTCACACAAAGTTACCCGTTCAGTCAGGAGGGGGGTTTAATACCTCATCTACAACTACATTATTTTTTATCATATGAATATGCTTTACAGTCCTCGCAAATGATTAATCGTGACTTTGGCAGCAGAAATGCTTTGGAGATGTAGATGAGGAAGGATTGCACTTCAGAGGGCAGAACAAAAGCTGAGAGGGAAGTTTTTACACAGCAAGTCTGAGACTGATCATTTAATGATGAGAACGCTGCTGTTTTAAATCATGATTTGTCCCTCTTAGTCCACTAAGCAGAAAATGGATTGTGTCTGCAACATTACCCAGCTGTTTGCAGATGTCAGAATACAATTTCTCTTTCAAAGAAAATAACTATTAAGTGTTCCAGGAAGGGAATTTTTTGTGGCTTTGCCATTAGTCATGTTAGGGTTGAATTTTCCTCGCTCACCTGAGGGCCAAAGGAAGGATGAAGGGCTCAGCCCCTGAGGCCTGCAAGTTTTGGGTTGGTTAACGCCAATTTTCAGGTGATCAGCAATCCTAAAACTGCACAACCAGGTGTTTTCTTCTCCTGATTTTATATCAGAGCCACCTCCTCAGCCTTTATCATTTCTGAGAAATTTGTTGATTTGGTTTTATCACATTTTACCACTGGGTCTCTGGGTGTAATTCCAAGCCCTCCGTCGGATGGAAGGTTCATACAAAAATTGCCAATTTGCTCACTTTGGGTTCCTGGCAGTGCCCAAACCAAGGGCAATCATCTCCTTGTTAATTATCACAGTATAAAAATTACTCATTTCTGCTTATTTGCAGAGCTCCTGACAGTGAGGGCAGTTTTTGTTGTTTTGAAAGCTAATGACTGATTAAATATGAAATCAATGGAATTCTGTGAGCAGGTTGTAATGACATGAAATAATTTCTTTGTGTTGCTGTCTCCCCTTTCGTGCATGCATCCACACTGAAAAATTTGGGTGCAACACTCAACTCTCAGGAATTCCTCCTACAAATTCCAGCTGATTTTTGGTGTTTCTGCACCTCTCCTCGATTTATTTTTTTGATATTTGCTCTAGTTGGTCCAGTTGCTGTTATTTTAGGGTATTAGCATTAGCATTTTGCTATATTTCAGGATTTACACATGCTCCAAGTCGTCTCAAGCTTTCTATTTTCTAATCTAAGATATTCTGGTATTTAATTTGCCAGTTCTCTTTCATTTCAGAATCAATCACTGAAATAACTGCTGTCATCATTGCATGGCTCCCAATTAAGACCTATAATTGTTTTTCCAAACAAATGCAAAGACATTGGCTTAGTTGCTGCAAATGAATTCTTCACAGTATCCCCATAATCATTCTAATCACCATGGTACAATGATTATTAAACTTTGCATATAGATCAGGGGTTCAGCTCCTGGTGTGGGCTTTTTCCCTAATTAATATGTTTACATCACTGGAGGAAGCGAATTAATGAATTCATGTGGTAGACAATGGTTTAATGACTTTGTGTGTTCTGCAGTGTATTAAATCACAGAAATCTGGGTAATTATTTTAGGGAATTTTTAACATAAACCCCTTAAGGCAGAGATCATTTGTGTATTTTTCTGAATTTTGTCATGCAACCATTGGAAAATATTTTTCTTCAATTATAGGAAATACATCCTGGATTGTTTTTCTCTCACCAATCGCTTCAGGACCTAAACTTTAAAAAATTTCCTATATTCTGATGGTGAATTGATCCGTTCCCTAGGAGCCCAAGGACTATGAGTGGGTATATGCTCACACGATTTAATAAATTATCTTTCCAGCGTGCTGCTATAACAAAAATATCAATATTTTTATGACTTCATTGTGTTCTATATTTCTTAGATTATTTGCATTCAAATGGAAATGTCCTGCTTAGCCACCTGAGGCTTTCTTGTAATTGGGAAAAGGATTTGCAAACCTCCCCTTCATGTGCAGCATTTCCAGTGAGGAAGAAAATGGGAAGTTTAAAAGCAGTTAAAATCTCTTCTTCTGTCTTGCCTGAGAACAAGGCAGCAGAGGGTGAAGGAGTTTTTAATCCCACCCCACTTTAGAGGCAGAATCTGCACTAAGCCAAGGAGGAGCATCCCAGGGAACAAGGACACGAGAGCAGGGCTGCAATTTCTTTGCCAAGGGTGGATTTTTGGGATTACTGGGAATCGTTCTCCAGCTTGATGCAGTGATTATGAACATATTTGATGCCATTTGCAATCCTTGTAGACTTTGTGCTCTGTTCCCTCCCTCTCATTTGTGTGTTCCAGTTATCCTCGTGCTGCTTGGATTTGGGTTGGATTGGAATCTCTTGATCTCCTTTTAGTGCAGCACTCTTGGTTGGGTTGAAATATTAAAGTGTTGTTCTAACGAATGCTGCTTATGCTGCCCTTGGATTTATTTATTGGTTCCATTGCCTCCTCTCTGAGAAGATTATTGAGAGGAAAACACCCTCCATTCCTAACTTGCATGAAAAGGCAAGATTGTGGGATTGCTCTGGATATCAAATGGAAGTGCAGGAGAAGAAAACACTTAAAATCAAACAAAAAATGTCAAAATACTGCTGGAAACACTGCAGGTTATTCATAGATAGGCTGGAAGAAAAAGTAAAATTCATTGAGTTAGTTGGTGATAAACCCTCTCGTGACTATAACCAAAAAAACTAAAGTGCCAAAAATGATAAATCTAATTTTAAAAATTGTGTTTATTTACCACCAATGTCACACCAGGAAACACCTGGAACAATGTACCTGATATTTTAGACAATTTTGACTTTATAAAAAAGACATAAAAGATAAAATTATATGTATCAGAACATTTGTATGGATTTCTTAATGGTTTCAGAGATGCTTCCATCCATATTTTTGTTTCCAGGGTAATCTGTGTTCTCTGCTACATCCAAAGGGAAAAACTGTGTCTCATTTTTATTACTAAACCCTTCCACCTACAGTTCTACACAATTCTTGCACTGTGCTTCTCAGACACACAATATTTTGAGGAGGAGTTGCAAAAAATTATCACTACATTTGACAAGTCTATAAGAATAAAAGAGTACCTAGTAAAATAAAACTTTTGGGAAATGCTAAGCAGTTTTTATTTCAAGAAAAGGCATTTATCAGCATAATTCTTGATGTTTTGAGAAAAGTGCTAAATAGCAAATTAACTCGTATCTAACTTTCTTCCTGTTGGAGTGGTTCTGTATTTCTGAATCAAAGAGAAACCTCCAGCAGCCCTTGCTGTTCTCTGCCATCACTCAGCAAAGGAGATGATTAAAATTTCATACTGGGCTTGATTTATCTAAAATTGTTGGAACTTTAAATATGCGGGCTCAATCCTTATCTGACAAAGCCAGCATTAGCTGTGGTGAAATCAAAGGAAAGCAAAGAGCTCCCTGTTCCCTCCAAGTCGTGGTGTAATTGCAGCAGTGATTGTCTGATAACTTTTAATTGACCTCAGGGCTCCAGGGTCCATCCCCAGATGTTGACCTCATGTCCTTGGAGCCACTGAGGCTTTGCAAAAAAATGGGGATGGTGAAAAAAAAAACCACCCAGGGAATTTTATTAATGGCTGGGTAGAAAAAATTAAAGGTAAAAATGTGGATATCAAATATGGGGTGGGGGAGAATTCCCAACTCTCCTGCCTGGTAGAAGCTGCTGCCTCTGCTCTTTGTGGTGTGGGGAATCCATGGGGGGACACAAGAGTCCAGGAATTTTCTAGGAAGCTGCTTAAATATGGAACAGAAGGGAGGATGACCTGGAAAGGCTTGAAATTCATGGCCTGAACCAGCTGATGTTTGTGTTCCCAGACAGAACAAACGGGTTGGGAAGTACATGAGGGTTTCTGCTCGTAGGAGGAGAAGTTGCACTGTGAAAAGGAAATTAAGGGTTCCTTTCACAAAGGAAATTAAAGAAATTAAGGGTCCCTTTCATAACAAAACGTCTGGGGACAGATCAAGCCATGAAGTCCAAAAGCCAAGCTGATAACCAGTGGGGGCACTTTCCAGGGAAGGCTGCGGTGGGAGCAGTTGAAATCTCTTCAAATATTCCCTAAGAATTTGATAGGACACGATTTTCTTTCATGTCTTGCATGAATGATCTATTTTTTATATATATAATTTTCCTTCACCTCAGCCATTACTCTCCCCATTATTTTCTGAAGAATGCACAATGTTGTTTTTTGGTTTTTTTTTCCTTTACCCTAGATTCCCAGCTTTTCCTCTTATCCAACTTGGATTTTCAGATCCTTGGAGCAACAAGTTATATTGAAAATAATGAGTCCATGAGCTACTGAATAAACAAAAAATCCTCTGCACCAAGGTTTTATTAAGTGACTCTTGTAAGGTATTGGAGCTGCTTCTCTAAACAAACACCATAAATATGCACATGAAATGATGAAATTAGAAAAGGGGAAGGATGTTGCTCTTCTGCTTTCCAAGCATTTATGGAAAATTTTATCAAGTACAGATGCTCAGTGCTTCCATTTTCCCATTTTTCACAGCTGTTCTGTGAATTCAGAATTAATTCTGTATATTTTTTTAATACTTTGGGGATGATTTTCAATTATTTTCTTTTCCTGTGTTAATTTTCTTTACGGCAAAGCAGCAAAAACATTTTTCCTTCATTCCTCAAACTCACTCTAAACTCTGCATACTCTTGCTGTGAGCACCCACCAGATTTGGGGGTGTTTATTTCTGGTGGTGCAGTGACTAAAACACGATTCAAAGAGTCAGAGTGAGACAGTATTTCCCCCAAGGTTGACTTCACCTGTAGTATGGCAGTGGATATCCTTTAGCTGTGCAGTTCAGGAGGATCTCTGGATTTGCTGAGCCCATGGAATAAGTGATATCATATGGCTCTTGGATAAAAATAGGCCCATGAAGGGTTTCTTCCCCTGTGAAAGAAAAACAATAATTTAAGGTTAGATGTCTTTAGCGTGTCCTTCCACATAAAATTGTCCTTTGGAGTCCTTTGCTTTCAGCTGCAAGTTAAGGTCTGCTATTACATTCAGCAGAGAGAATCCACCTCCAGACATTGCGCTATTAAGGAGGAAATATTTCAAGGCTGATTGATAATAAAATCGCAGAGCTCAGGTGCTGCTGATTTATCTTGCAGGTGACAGTGAAGCCTCTTTGCATATTTCCCATGGAAGATCTCTGGCCAGGTGTTAAACGTGCCCATCCACCTCATCCTTGTGCTGTGGATCAGGACTGGCAGCAGGAAAGGATGGAATTGTGGAATTCCATCGTGGTCACAGCATGGTCTAAGGGAATCACTCACCTCCTTCTCCTCTAACCCTTCCCATCCCTTGAGATATTATTTTTGTACACTTGATGTTTATTTTTTTTATACTGGCCTGGGTTTAGAGTTCTTGATGGGGGTTTGTCGCTGTTTTACACCACAATGGCACAGACTCTGAGATTTAGAAGGCTAAAAAATGACTCTTTATTTTGGGATGTGTCTCTCTCATATACTATTTTACACAGACCAGTTTGATTGGTGAAACAAAGGCAAACATTTCAATCACATTGGTCAAACCAGAGGGACATCAAGAAGTCCCTCCTGTCAGAAGGAATGAATAACAGGTACAGTTACAAAAACATTCCTCATGTTTACCAACCTTCCCTGGGAAAGAATTTCAGCAAAACCAAAACATCAGGCCTGGAACCAGGGCTACAGGGTTGGGGTTTTTTTTTGCTTATTTATTGGTGTTTTGGGGTTTTTTCCCTGCTCTTTCACAAGCCTTTTAAAACAGGAGCAGCATTACATAATCAACCTTCATTTCGTATCCAAAATGAAATGATTGACTGCAAGGCAAACCAGAAGTACTTCTATATTTCATGGTGATCTCCCTTGTTCTGGGGAGCAGGGGAGAAGACAATTTGTTCAGCAAACCACGAGGGCAGGGCAGAGCAGGTCTCTGGGATGGTGGCTGGGTCTGCTTAAACAATCTTTGTTTCTTGTCCTGACACTCTTCTGGGTTTAGTCCCTCGACAAATTTGAAGACTTCTTTTTTCAGTGTCTCTTCAAATGACCCTTTGACTTGTCTGTTCTTTGGGAGAGATTTTCTTCCCTTCTGGGCTCATTTCCTCAGTCCTTCTCGTTACCTTCCCAGAACTGCCAGGGAGAAGTTGTTCTGAAGCCACAAAATGACCCAGGGATCACCATTCTGTATTTTAAATCCCTGTACCTGCCTGGGCCAGTGGTGAACTGCCTGATGTACATAAAAACCCCTACTTCACCTCATAAAAATGTAAATATTTTGGTAAACTTGGGATTAATTTCCCATGGTTTTTTTCCTAAATGGAATTTAGACTTATTTGTCATTTGCAGAGTATTGAATGTCTTCATTTTATATCCCCTTCCCATGTCCTTAATGCAGCAGGCCCCTAATGTGCAGGATAAGGACACAATATTTTGCAGCTCCTTTCCAGGGGACATGTCACAGTCCCTGTCACAAAAACACTGCCCATGAATTTTAGTGAAGGCAGCTTCTTGCTGTTGTTTTGTTTTCTCTTTAATATCCTTTCCTCGCTGGCTGATCTGCAGCAGAGAATAACATCAAATTTGTGAGAAATGATGTGCACTCTCACAACCAATGGTGTCCTAGGAGTCCATCTCTTATTTATAGAAAAGGTCAGGCTGGTCATTTCTAATTTCCTGATGCATCCTTTTGTGTTTCCTATAGAGAATGGCCATATATTTCTTCTCCATCCCCCAGGTTCAATACGATCCCCATTATTTCTCCAGAGATACACATGACAAATGCATTTTTGTGGGGCTGTTTGCTTTTGTTAAGATTTAAACAGTTCAGATTTTTTTTTTAAATCGATTGGAATATGAATATTTGATTTAATGTATCATTTCTATACATAAAAATCATGTGTGAATCCTCAGCGTGGTGCTTGAAAGTAAATATAAACTCTTGTTATGGAATGTTTGATAAGAAGTTAAAATGTATTTATTTCTTTATGATGCCAAATCAGTTTGATCTCCATAAAGACCATAATTATGCCAGCCTGAATTCAAAGCTAAAGCAGGAAAATGAATCATCATTCCTTCACTCGTTACATGATATTGTCCTCAGCCAATGCAGGGATTAACACGGTGCTAATGGAAGAGGAGAACCCTGGTTTTTTCCATAATTATGGAAGAACAGGAGGTGCCCCAGTGCTTCCCAGTCACTGCTTTATGGGCAGTGGGTGGATATGTCACACCCTGATATTCCTGCCCAATGGAGTTAAAGAGGTTTTATTCAGCCATAGTTAATATTTAAATATTTATGCTCTGCCTCATCCAGACAGGGAGAAAGAGGAACAAATCTGGAGTTCGCACTTAATCAATTTAATTTCCTGGCAAATCCTGCTCCCTGTTCTTTCCTGTTTCTGACTCTGGTTGGCTTCGTGTTCAGCTCCTTGTGAGGTCTCTGCCCAGCTGGAAATGCACAGGAGAACATCCCTGGAGCAGTTTAGGCTGGCCCAGGCCCAGTCTGTGGTGTGAGTGTGGATAACTCAGTAGCCAATACTGTAAATTAGCTGACTTGTATCCCTTTCCTACACAGATCTTCCTTCCCACTGGGATTTCTTTGCAAAGTGGAGCTGGAATTACCATTACTCCGAGCTGCTCAGTGACAACAGATAAAATCTGTTTGGTGAAACTGAGAGTGTCCCAGAAACATCACCATCTATTTGTAAGGAAAGAGTTTAGGTTTGCCTGGGACAATCAGCTCTGAGGAGCCAAACTCCAGAGGATTCGCTGCTCCAGGACCAGGAATGGGGAATTCTGGTGGGCTGGAAGCACAGAGAAGCTGTGGCTGCCCCATCCCTGGAAGTGTCCAAGGCCAGGTTGGACAAGATTTGGAGCAACCTGGAATAGATCCTTAGGGAAGATCCTAAGGAGAAGCTTCTAAATGCAAAACTGCCATAATTCACATAAGCAAACCAGATAAGGAGGAATTTATCCAGGCTATTAAGTTCCAGGAAGGCTGTAAATTCCAGGGGTAGTGAGTTTCTAATGAATCTTTCTTAATGTGCCTTAGATAGAGCTTCATATCTGATCCAAAACATTAATATGACTTTATGGGCCAAAGCTGACACCTGATTAAGAGGCGTCTTTTAAATCAGTGTGATAATAAAACACCTGTCAGCTCCAGCAAAAGGGATGGGACAGGTGAATTAGACCCTTCCCCCTTCTAATGACAGCAGAAAAATTATGATAAATCCACCTTAATCAAAATCTGTTTAATTTTTCAGCTGAAGATATGGGTGATTTTTAACTGGAAGACGGGGAGTTTATGGGGCCCACAGATTTTTAAATGCCATAGAGTGTTTCCCTGCAAAGAGCACTGGGGCTTTTGACTGAATCTTGTCAGAAGCAGAATGAAATCCCTCCTCAAAGTCCAGGACCAGGGAGCTCAAGGACTTTAAAAGGAGCCTGGCAGATGCAAAAACGAGAGGTAATGGATGAGACACTGCTTGGTACCGCCTGAAGTAACACACATCCCTTCAAGGAGTCGGATTTTTACACTGGGAGAGAAGGTGGGAAAAGAGGAATCAGAAAAAAATGGTCACGGAAATGTTCTGTGGATTTGTCAGGGGCACAGGCAGGTTCCCTCTGTCCCTCCCAGTGCCACCAGCTCTGAGAGTGAAGCAGCCACACACAGAAAGGCAGATTAGATCTCACAGGTTTGAGCAGGAAGAAGCAACCTAAGACCTGTAGGATTTTCCCAAAGGGCCTTCAACTTTCATGTGTTTTCTCTCTTCAGACGTTGATGCGCAGAGCTCCAGAGACACAGGGCTCCTTTCAAGTCTCAGCTTCTATTGAAAGAGTCAAATTGGGAGTACTGGTGGGATTCCACAGTGCCTCTGTTAGCAGACACCAAACCAGGGAGACATTCCTCTGCCTGTGATGTTGGGAGAAGGGGGGGCAGTGGTGAGACACACGGGGGAAGCCCTGGCACTGCTGAAATCAGAAAAACTCTCAGTAATGATGGGGAATTTGGCACTCAAGCCCAGGGTTTATAAATGAAACTGTCTTTAAAATGACAGCCAAGAGTGCAAGGCTTCCCTTTGACAGAATCATGGATTCCTTGCAGCTGGAAAAGACTCCCAAAGCAACAGATGCACCCATCCCAGCACCACCACCACGTTCACCGCTCAACCACGTCCCCAAGTGCCACATCCACACCTTTTTTTGAGCACTTCCACTGCTGGTGATGCCACCACAGCCCTGGGCATCCTGTCCCAATCCTTCAGAACCCGTTCCCTAAGGAATTTTTCTCTCATATCCAATCTAAACCTCCCCTGTCTTGGCTTGAGGCAGTGGGAAAATCGTGCCACTTCCTTGAGATTTGAAAAACAATGAGGGCAGGCAGATGAGGGGAGGCACAGCTGGAGTCTGGCATTTCCCAGGAGCTGACACTCCAGGTGTCCCTTCCTTTGTCCCCTCTTCCCATGTGTCATGGATGGAGGTTGCCTGTGGCTCACCCGGAGAACCCCACTCCTGATCTGAGTTTGGAGATATAACTTTTATTTAATCAGAGCTCCTCCAGCCCTAAGTGGCACAAAAATTTGAAATGTTTTTAGTAAGTTGATTCTGCATCCTGTCAGTTGTATTCCTGGAGAAATGAGTCAAATATTCCAATTTTTTTTCCTGTTATTTAAACAAGATCTCTGTTGGTGGGGCTGAGGTCGATGTGGCAAACAACATGCTCAGGTTATGGACTGACTGCACATTTTCCTTGGGTTTGTGAAAACAAACAATCAAGCTATAGAACACAGATTGAATTCCTAATATAACTGTTATTGTCAGAAACTAGCAAAGAAAATTAGGGTGTAATATATCACAGGTGATAATTAAGGAAGTATTATGCAAAACCTGTCACAGTCATGAGAATTACGAGCCTTTTTCAATTAAATATATATAGTGACAAAAGATTTTGTCAAAATGTGATACTCCCAACATTTTTTTAGGAGTTGTACAATAACCAGTATTGCTTCAACACTTTCTAGGAATATATTTGGATAGCAGTGAATTTATTACCCATTTAACAGATACACACATTCCAATCCCAAAATAATTTAGGATGGATCCCTAAATGCCAGTATATGAGGTTTTCTCCTGATATCACCCCAAGTGCAGCAATCAAACCTCAGATTTACAGGATACAGTGTTCCACACAACCCCTCAGATATTCCCTAAAGATTCCAGAGCAGGAGTTCAAGTTGCAGAGAAGGAAAATTGCTCCTAATGGATGGGTGGTGGAGAGCGTGCAGTGGAGCTGCACTGATTTAAGCTTTCGAGGGGGGATGAGCACAGATTTATGAACAATTCATTCTGGGGATGTGTGGAACAGTGCTCCAGGAGAGGGGCTATAAATACACAATGTGTCACCTGTATTAATAATGGAATATTTTACTGAAAAATAAACAAACCTGTGAGCAGCATTGCTGAAATTCCTACCCGGGCCTGACTTCTTTTGGCTTTATGAAAAACTTCCCAAAGACTTTGTGCTGTTGTGGGAGATGTAGACAAGTGAAATAAGAGGTGAAAATCACCTTTTCATTAGTGTGGGTGATTTGTTTTGTGTCATGAACTTGGGCACGTCCTTCAGATGGAGAACTCTCGTGGAACAGACATCTAATTATGGAGACAAATATCCCTGATGGAGTTGGAGGGATGTGCCTTTCTGATGGATACTAATCCTGACGTGCCCCCTTCTCAATGAAATTTCATTAGTTTTTTGTGTTACTAGGCAAGATGAATAAATAATAATGAACCTTTTCCAATCTAGTGCGCGAGCATTTTGTTCACTGTAATTTCAGTTCTAAGGGAGCCCCAGATTCAATGACAGATTCTGTTTGCTGCATTGTACTCCTGTAATATTCATTTGGCACTGCTGCCAAACTGACTGAAGGCTTAATTCAATAATTTATACTACAGGAAAAGATAACAGCTATATCATTTAATATCCTGCCACTTAAATAAAGCCAGCACTTTGGTTTTTTCCCTAACATTTCTCTGTTTAATATATAACTGTGCTTTGCTCTTTTAGAGGACGGGGAGTAATCAAGCTCAGATGATTTTTGTCATTGGAATTTTGTGTGAGGACTCCCAAATTTCATTGACAGATGCCCCGTCAATGCCTTATTAATGCGAGAGTGTGAAACACTGACTTGAGTGAGCACATAACAACACGAGAAACTGCAGTTCTGCTTATACAGAAAACGAGGGAAAAAAAATAAAGGAATCTGGGGAAATTTCAGCCCCATTTGAGCCTTTACAACCCTTTGCTCCCACCCAGTGACTCAGGAGACAGAGGGGGACAAAGGAGAATTGCTGCAATCAAAGATCCAGCTGCGTTGGAATGGAGAGAAATCATGGAAAAGGCTGGTTTGCAAATAATTTGAACTTACTAAAGCAAGCAGTGATTCATCTTTGTTTCCAGAGGCCACACTCGGTAATTCCCACTTATGCTCAACAGGAAAATTGTTGTAATGTGGAGTTGTAGTTTGGTTCTGCAGCACTGAGAGTCCCAGACCTTGTAGAAATCCAGATACAATCTCCATTCTACAGCACTATAATGCAGGTGGGTGTTTAAGCTCCTCCTACAAGTTATTTAAATTTAGTTTATTTATTTTGAATAACTGGAACAAAATGGCTCCTTCCCAGCTGCTTGTTTTTCTCTCTAGGGCTTAAGGAAGAGGCTTGAATTAAACCAGTCAGGAATTAGCTGCAAGACCCTGACATCAGCAGTGATTTTATATGGAGATAACAAGGTTTATATCCTGGGATAACACTTAGAAATAATTGAGATCATGAAGATAATAGAAAAACATGTGGAGACCATTTATTTTTGTAGCCCAAATTACTGCCACGGCAAAAATTCCTCAGGCCACAGAAAGATCTGATATAGGAATTTCAGGCTGCCACCCACTTCTTGCTTTCAGATGATTGATAACTCAGGAAGAAAATCTTGGGATATAAATCATCTCAAGCAGTGATCCAGGCAAGATTAAAAAACTCTTTATTTTCTTACATATAATTGAAAAGGAATGCAAGGGATATTTAAAATGTTTTAAACCAAAAGCAGGTCCTGATTTAAATTAGATTATTCAGGCAGAATATTATCAAAATATTTATTGTAATGACTGACTGACGGATTTGCATGTATTTGTCACCACAGTACTGGCATCCATTTGAAGGACCAAAACTAAATCTGGAACTTAAACTTTTAGAAAAAAAAATGGCTGCAAAAATCAGGTTTCAAAACTGACAATTGGCCAGTGAAAATCTACCTCAGACAAATCAGACCTCGTGTGGCTTTGCTGTGGCTGTTTGGGTGAGATGAATTTTCCTGGCCAGCAGCACCTGCAGATGTGCCTCATCTTGAGCATATTTATGTTTAATTCTTATTTTGATATCCTGGCAAAAAAAATAAAAACAAAACCAAAACCAAAAACAAACAAAAAAACCCCAAACCCAATCAAATAAATCTGAGGGGAGCTGAGCAGCAGAAGGGAAATAGAGATTTAAACAGCAAAATGTGGTTGGGATTTCACGGGACATGGTTTTATCCTTTGACTGCCCCTGCACTCCAGAAACCTGCTGAAAACAGGGAGGTGCAATCACTCCCCAGGAAAAGGCAGCGTCATCCTCTGTTGTGGAAAATATCAGGCAAGGAAAATATAATTAGCATTGTATATTCTGTTGTTGTGTCTAGCACTCTGAAAGCTCCCAGGCACTTTCAAAATAAATAGAATAAACAGAGATGAATGAAACTGAACTCTGCTAAATATCATCAATGAGGATCTGCTTTATTACTGGCAATTAAGAAGGGAAAGTCAAAACACAAGCTCTCATTATCACTCATTGATTAAAACCCAGTTAGAACATTGCAATCCCAACCAGCCCACTGCTCTGCTCGTTCCGCATTTCAGCACAGAAAACAGCACAATACTTCAGAAATAATTAGGAACACAGAGTTAGTGATCAGCCTTAATGTTCCCCAATAAAATTGCCAAGGCAAATGATTATGGATCAGCCAAAAGACACTATTTGAAGCCGTCATCTTTTGTGGCTGTTTATAACCTTCATGATGATTTTATTTTTTTTCCTGAGCAAACGCAAATGAAGTTAAAATCCTTCCAGTAATGGCACCCTGGAATTCAGCAGAAGCCACAAGCATAACTTTGCAAATGTTCTTTTTTTTTTGGGAAATTACTGCCAGCCATTGAGTTGCCCAGGCAATTTTTGTCTCCACTCTCTATTTTAAAGGAGCTGATATGAACATTTCCGATGTGGAGCAAGCTGGGAATGTCTCACCGTCAAAATTACAGAGCTTTTCCATTCAAGGAAAAATGACCTTTATCTGATGTGTTCTCCAAAAAAAGTAAAAAAGAATTGACAGCATAAACAACAAAACAAGAGCCAGCTGAAAGGAGGGGGGAAATGCAGGCTGATGGGGCTGCACTGACATTCTGCCTTGGAGCAGAGATGGAAAGGGATGGGATCAGCAGGAAGGGCTGAGAGCCAGGGACACAGGATGGGGAAATGTTGCTGGCCACGTCAGCAGGCTGAAAATCCAGGGAAAACTGGAAATGATCCCATTTAGACACTGCCTTTCCTCTAATTCCGATGCTTGGCACCATTTCAAAGCTGCACAGAAACAGCAGCAGCCCAAAAGTGGGGTTTGAGGGGTCCCTGTTAACCCTTCCCAAGGCTGTCCCCCCCGAGGGGAGCCTGGAGAACATGGAATGCCAGGCCATGGGAAGAGTCTGCATCATTGGTCCTCCTGTGTCTCCTGTGCAAGTTTCCAGAGGGAAACCAGAACCTGAAATGCTTTTCATAAGCAGACATGAAAAATTCCATAACTCTGGCAGCTGTCCCGTGGCCAGTGCCAGTTTAGCTGCTCTGTCACTCTCTTATCTCCTCCCTTTTATCTCTACTTTCGTTATTTGTTAAAGTCCAGCCATTTTAGGAAACAGGGCTGATTTGTTATTAAAAAGTACTGTTTTCATCAACCTTTACAAGCTGTAATTTCCATTCAAGCCTTTGCCTTTTCTTTCATCAAAATTATTCTGCAAACCCATTTTTTTCCAGCTGGGATTTACGTTGATCCCTCTACACTTCAGTTTCTATCCTTGCCCATTATTTCACTTCAACTCCCTGGTTTTTAAGAAGCCCTAAAGAATTAATTTATGTCTTTTCCCCCACATGGAAACATTCAGAAAGGACATGAGTGCAGAAGAAAAAGTGAGTCCAGGTTTAGGACTTGTCAGTCCATTGAGCTCTCTGTGATTTTGTAGAATTTTGCTGCTTGGGCTGGAAACAGAAATAAAAATCAGACAATCTACAGTCAGAATGGCCTGATGGGAGCTTTAGCATGGGGCCAATAATGAAATGCAGGGAAAACATTTCATATCTGTTACTTTGGGGTAATTTTTCTCTAATCCAAAAATCACAAAACCGCTGTAATTCAGCGGAAATCTCACATACTTGGCTGGCGTATTTTCCCCAGCTCTAGTAGGAACTGATAACAGGCTGCTGAATTACTGCTTAATAAACCACTAAATGAGTGCCATCCAAGATAACGGGCATTAAATGACGGCTATTCAGGGAAAAAGTAGAAGTGCAGAGAGAAATGCAAGAGGACTCTCTGCATAGAGGGAAATTGGATTAGTCATCTCATCTCTGCCAGTGGTGGAATTCCAACTGCAGCAGATTGGGGGGGAAAAAAAAGAAGGAAAATGTTTTGATGCCAAAGAAAGGAGGACACTCGATGTAGGGGCTGCTTGTCCTCACTTGAGCTGGGACAGAGAGTTTGAATTGTGGGGGCAATGTGAGCAGTGAAATGCAATAAATGCAAAGACAAAAGGAAATGAACTGCAAAGATGAAATCCAAAGAGTGAAAATAATATACGGATGAGATTATAAATCAAAAATAGATCAAGAAATACAGAGGTGGTGGAGAATTTCAGGATGTGAAGACAAAAGGGCGAGTGTGGAATTCAGGCTGGATCACAGAATCACTGAGCACAGCATGGTTAGGGCTGGAATTCCATCCAGCCCCACCTCCCTTCCATGGGCAGGGACACCTCCCACTATCCCAGGCTGCTCCAAGCCCCATCCAACCTGGCCTTGGACACTTCCAGGGATGGGCAGCAGCACTTCCCTTTCCCCCAGATTTCCGAGGGATTTCAGAGTTGAAGTGCCTGTCCTTCCCTGAGGATTAAACCCTGATCACAGCACAGAGGTGTGTGAGGAGCTGGCCTGTTCCTGCCATCCATCACAGCCTGGTGCCATCCATCTCCAGCAGGACTTGTCCCACAAGGCTGGGAACACATTTGCTTGACTTGTGGTGCTTGGGAAATTGTATCCTCCTGACTGATGGTCGCCGTGCCCACGGTGCAGCTCCACCAGCAGAGTTATGACAAACCTGCTCAAGGCCATATTTCTGGGGAATGACATAATCAATGATGGATTCAGCTCTAATTTCAGGAGATTCAGACTGCAGAGTTTTAAAGCAAAGAGGGGAGGGTGTTCCATGTTCCCTCTCCTCAATAATTGCGTCCGACTGGATTTACAGCACGTCCTATTTCACCACATCCATTTTCTGCGTGTTGGTGTTTTCACATCCCTGATATCTTGGAGACTATGCAGACAGCTGGGTAAAATGTCAGTGCAACACAACAAAGGTTTTTGTTTCATGATTTTGGCTTGCAGTGGACATCCACCTTTGGGCTGACAACAATTCTCTTGTCTCAGTCTCTCCTATAAATTAGTTGTGTATATGCACGAGCATTTTACACATATCAGACTGGGACAGAAATCTTGATTCAGGTTTGGTTTCCTTAAAGTTTGCATGAATTTCTGCTGGTCACGTGGTTCAGATTTTTATCCAAAACTTTTAACCCAAGGTATTTCAAGGTACAAAATGAAAATCAGGCTGGATTCTGTTCCTAGGATTTTGTTATTTTCCATACACATTCTAGGTGCTCATCTTTCAGGTCACTCTTAATCTGTAATTTTTTTTTTTTTTTTAATTAAGAACTTGGGCATTTCTTTGGGAAGGAGAGGTTTAATAATACGTAGATATTTCTGCTCTCTAAATCTCACTGTGCACTCTTAGTTTTATGTGATTATTCTGAGATTCTCTGAAGAAAAGACATTGTTGTTCCCTGCCAGTGAGCACTGAAAGTCAGTGGCATCACAGGCAATAAAACCATTTTAATTTGCAGTCAGGCTGGTGGGATATTAATGAAGTTTACCTTTCTTTAAGGCAAATTTGTGGAGCACATGTGCAGCACCATTTTAATTGCAGCACCACACATAATTTCATGTATCGCCAGCTTATCTCCTGGAGAGGCTGGGGGTTAATTGAGTGAATAAAATAAATGTAGACTAATTAGGAGATGACAAGTTATAGCTGATAAGGTCACTTGTCAGGCAAATATGAATTCAATATCTATTGCATAAACGGTTACATTTTCTCTGGCCTAGAGCAAACTATTTGTGTTTTGCAAATTCACAAATGCACAAGGAACTCAGAGAAAAGTCTTTAATTTCAACCATATGTAGTGTAAATCAGAATAAATCTAAATAGAAACAGCAGTTGGAGGTATCCCATTATATTCTGATTTAAGTTGCATTATACTATCAGTGATTTTAGTAGCTTTAGACTAATATGTCTGAAATATGAATCTGATTAATGCTCAATAAGTTACTAGAGATTAACCTCTACAGCTCTGTTGACATTGTATTGATACCCATTTTTTTTATAAGCTGCAGGAAAAGTAATAAATCATCAAAAACTATTTGGCATAAGTGTATGAAGTGAGACAATGTTAGAGGATGAAGAAATTGCATTCCATAAATCACATTGGGGCTGGGGGGAAAGGCCTTCTGAGCACCTGAGCCGAGGTTTGGATGGATTTTACTCTGAAGTTCTCTAAATTTTCCAGGGTGAGCTCAGGGCACTGAGATGGAGACAACCCCAAGGTTTGGGAGGTTGGAGTGGCAGCCCGGGTGCCTGCTGGGCAGTGAAACAAAACAAACCCCAGTCTGGCCGAGGGCACCCAGCAATTCCACAAAGGAGAAGCCAACCCCAAGGGACAGCGTGCTCTGATTTTCTGACAGGTCCTTGGTTTCCCACACAATTCCCCCAAATGATAACGAGCTTTGCATCTGCTTTTGTGGGAATCCGGTGGCAAACAGCCCACCCAGACTGGAGATTAATGCCCAGAAATAACCTCCCATGGAAATAACCTTCCATTGGCTTGGGAATGATGCTGGAGTGATGCCTGAATCCCTGCCTGCCTCAGAGCTTTCTTCCCTGGGATGTAGGGGTGCTGTGGCTGCCCCTGGATCCCTGGAAGTGTCCCAGGCCAGGCTGGACAGGGCTTGGAGCAGCCTGGGACAGTGAAGTGGCTCTGGGTGAGCTCTTAGATCCCTCCCAGCTCAAACCATCCCATCACTCCGTGATTCCACGACAAAAGAAAGGTGAAGCTGCTGCAGGTGTGCACAGGTTTGGTGGCAGACTCCAGCACAAATATCTGCACCTCTTTTACACCTTTTCTACACTCCCCTAAGGTGGCTGCAGAAAGAATTGCATAGAAATAAACCCTTTTTTTTCCTGCTTTCCCTCAAACTGCTGCAATATTCAGGATATGCCAGAGGTTCTGTCTCTAAGAGAGAGTCCTGCTAATGCCAGACACACACCAGGAAAAACTCATTAATGTGAGTTTTCACTCACGACCTTTGTGTGTCTTCTGTTTGTTTGGCAGCCAAAGTGAGTAAAGTTCCCAGGCAAATAACAAAGTGCTGTTGCTTCTTCAGAGGAAATATTACCCCAGCAAAGAGTGTGACAGATCTGATCTCACAGATGTTCTGTGCAGAGAAGACAATTTAAAGCCACAGCGATTTCCTCGCCGATACCTTGAAGAGTTGGAATTTTTCAGTCATCTTTCACTTTTCCCTCAGAACCCTCCTCCTCCCGTTGTGTTTGGAAGCATTGGGGACAATTATTCTGTTTCTAAGGAGCTCCAGGGCTGTGGTGAAAGGTGCATTTGTCATCACAAATATCTTTGTCCATGAGAACTTTTCATTCCCACCAAGGGCAGCTCCCACCACAGCAAAGCTCTAAGGAGTGTGATTAAAAGACCAGATTTCTAAGCTGAAATGAATGAGTTACAGGTAATTAGAGCAGGCTGAAAAGCAGGACGATGATGTTTGGAGCTAAACAATGTCACACACAGCGCCTTAATTAGCAGCAAAAGTGATTTAGCAAAGTAATATTGTAATTCCAATCCAATTGCTACAAATTATTAATAACAATAAGCATGGAGCAACCAAGATCCACTAACGATGAGATGCAATATCTGTCACTGGAAAACATAGGGCCCCTTTAATAATGAGATTGTAATTAGAATAGAACAATAAAGCAGATATTAATATTGAGCACGGGACAAAATACTGGCTACACTATGCAGAAGGGGAAAAAGTGCTATTACTGAAATTCTACAAGGGCCTAAAAATCAACTACGTCAAAATAAAGTTTATAAATTTTCCTCCTGCTGCAAACCAGGTGGGAATTTAGGCAGTGTCTGAGCCATAGGACAGGGATTGGCACTGCTGGGTGGGCTTGGCACACAAGGGGAAGCAGGGAGACCCTGGGAAAAGGGGGCTGCAGGTCCCCTCTGTGCTGAACTCTGCCTCCACACTCAGAATTTCCCCTCCTGTTCCCCTCTCACCTCCTGCAAGAGAAGCCTTAGAGAGCCTTTTCTGCCTTTGGGGATGTTAATTGTGATAACTGTGCCAGCAACCTCAGCAGTTACTGACATAAATCCTCACATGGTGCACGTGGGGTTGTTCCTCCTGTCCCTGAAACTGTAATTCTGTGACAATTAAACATTGCTTTTAATTTTTAATTTTTCTTAAGAGTTTAATCCTAAATATGAATGGAGTAGTAGAGAAAAGGGGTGTTCTGGAGGGTGAAAAACAAACATAAGGTAAATAAAAATAATCCATTTACATCATTATTGGCTGGTTCAGGACTGTAGCTCAGTCCCATGGGAAATATGTGGTTGGCCTGTGATTTTGATTGGTTTTGGAGCTAAAACTGGGAAAACTGTGGGATCTGAATATCACAAGAGCAGTGAGAGGAGTGCTTTACACATGGCCCAGCTGTGACAGCTTCAGCCAGAGAAGAGCTCAGAGCTATCCCAGACATTTCCATCCATCCAGCCCTCACACACGGCCCCACAGGACCAATCCATCCCTATTTCCCTCAGATTGTCCCAGCGCTGCATTCCCATCCACACTCCACAAGCAATTTTTTTGTGGCAATCGCAAGATTTCCTCTTGCAGACGGGGATGAAAAAACGCCTCCCAACCCCAAGGGGTTTATTTCTGCAATGTGGGCACCATAACCACGGCCTAAATCATCTTGAGGGGTTGGAAATTACCCTGGGAGCTCAAACCCCGTGACAACCACGTCTTCTGTCCCAGCCGAGTGCCAACCATAATAATAATACATTAAAAAAAAAATAATCCTTTTGTGTATGAATATTTTCTGCTGCCAAGAGGCCAGAGGAGAAAGACCACGGATTTTTGAGGCCCTCTCAATTGGAGTGGGATTGCTTCCCCAGGAATGTCAAGCAGGCGTGAACGCAGTGAATTCCAAGAAGTTTTCAATGTTAATTCCTGCTCAACAAAAACCACACACATAAACAGCAATCAATAGGTGCTAAATGAAAAAGAAGTAGCAAATCAATAACCCCAGACGTTTGATTTTCCAGCTTCTGCAAACAATGGGAGGGATGACCAGCCTGTGATTACCTGGATGTCCCAGATATTGTTGCAGCACTTAAAAGTTTGTGGGCAAGGTCTCCACCTGTGTCAGGGTGGTGGGTTTTTTGGGTTTTTTTGGGGGGTTTTTTGCATTTCAATGATCTGATTTCTGGAGGAAAAAAAAAATATTTTTTTCTCATTTCTGCTAGTGGAAAATTAGACTTCAGCTGCGTTTGTCTCTATTTCATGTAGGATGTAAATGATCCTTGAGGTCCCTTCCAACTCAGACCCTTCAGCGATTCCATGATTTTTTTATGGCCATCATTCTCACCATAATAAAATCCAAGGTTTCAAGTGTCAGATCATTAATTGAGGCATTGTGGAGATAAAAAGGGACTGGATTTGGCTCTTAAACTCCAAAAAAAAAAATCCATGTTGGTAACTCTGAAATCCCCATCTCCAATTTCAGGTTCTCTGGGCAACCTGTGCCAGGGCCTCAACCCTTTTTAGGGAACCATTTATCTCTAAAATCTGATCTCAACCTACTCTTTGTTCAAGCAATTACTCAAAACCAGCAATTTTCCTTGAAAGTTTTGTGCTTCAACAAACTGTTTCAGTAATGTATTATTGTGCCTTCTTAAGTTTAATTTCTTTATACTTAAATTTGACATTGTTGACAATAGAAAATGCTCAAAATATTTGAAGTGCTTAATCACCTGCTAATTTCAACTTCTTGGCAGTGATAATAAAGTAAAATTGAATTGTCTTTGAAGCTATTGCAACAAAAAAAGTGAAAAAAAAAATTAATGACTTCTAAAGTACCAGGATGTTATTTTACAAAGTTAATGAGCCTTTTGTGCAGGGAGATGAAATGGTTTGATACGGAACAGGAAGAAATCATGTAAAATTTAAATAAAAAGGGGAAAAAAAATAATGTAAAGCAACTAATTGAAAAGATTGGGAAGCAATAATTATTTAAACCAGCATAAAAATGGACAAGGCGTTTCAGACTATAGAATTTAGGGACTAGAGCCATATAGAAAACATAAAACTCTGGTGAATTCACACCCTGAATTCCAGCATCTCCTCATCACTCCAGGAGCCATAAATAACATTTCCCTGGCAGCAAAATCAATGCAGGCTCCAACCTCCAAGTGCACCCTCAAAGCAGCACCTGAGCTCTCACCTCTTCTCCACCGCATGTCCCTGCACTCAGGGGAATTCCAAAAAAAAGGATTTCCTGGGAGATGAAGCACAATGAGGGAGTGAGTCTAGCCCGTGGTAGGGAGAATTAAACATAATTCCCTGTCTCCAGGTCTGGGGAGGTGTGGGGTCCTTGGGAAACACGGGAGGGGCACTGGTGTCCACTCAGGGCAAAGCTCTGAGGTGGGTTTATGTCTGTCTGGTGGAAAGCTTCAACCCCCCTCATGCCCCCTAAATGTAATAAAATAATAATAACGTAATAAATGCAATAGTACATCTTCAGGGCATGAGGTTCCCTTTGTTCCTGGCTTTGTTGCACCAGGAGATGATTGTTCTTCACTGATGCTGGGGAACGAGCTGAACCTCCTGGCACCCCACAGCATGGAAACAAAAGTCCTTCAAACCTCACTGCTCCCTCTCCTGGGAAAGCCATTGCATGTCCTGCCACAGCCTGGCAAGTCATGTACAGAAATCCAGCTTTTTATTTCCCAAGGCCATGAAAACCTCCATGCTGTCTAAGGGACACCTAATTACTACCAGTGTCTGACTCATCAGCAGATCTCCAAATGCCTCTGCTTGTTCAGGGAAGCCTTAACATTTCCAGGCTGGACTAGTTCATCTCCACATTCTGCTGTTAGAAATAGCAAAGATGTCACTTGTCTCAGAATATATGGTCTGCTGTTCCATCCCTAAAGGTGCTGTTATGCCAACAATAAATCTGCGAGGCACTGCAGGCAGAGTGTGGGATGTGATGTATTCAATATTCATCCTGCTGTGACCCAGAGGAGGAGCAGGACACTTTACATCAGGAAATGTCTCTCTCTAATTTAACAGTTTCCAAAATGATGGGCCAAAAATCCAGCCCGGGAGGTTGTGGCTGCATCTTCGATTGATTTGGAGGCAAGAGGCCAAAGGGCTGTGTAAAAATACAGCTGATGCCTCGTTTCCAAAATGCAGGTCAGACTGGAATATTTCTGCTGTCACAGTCCTGGCAGAAGTCACTTTTTCCTTTTTCCATTCTGCTTTTTCCTTGTCTTTAACCCTGGAAATCCCCTTTGCTTCCACGGTGGGGCCAAGACCATCAGCAGGACAAAGGACAGTCACAAGGGCCACCTCTCCGTGCATGGGTTTATTTGAAGGGAAGAAGCCACCAGGAACCAGCTCAAAGAGGAGCCATTTCCCTTCAGGAGCAGGAGGGACACAGGGAATTTGGATCAGGAGGAAGACAGACCCTTGAATAATCAGAAGGTAATTCCTTACTGAGAGAGGAGAGGATGGAGGGACCAGAGGAAGAGAGAGATGAGGAAATTTCCTCCAACCTGGTGGAGAACCTGACCTGGCATCCACACCCAAAGAACAGCCTGAGGTGCATCTTAGGACAGAAATATGATATTAAAAAGGAAAATAGAATTTTCCCTCATTAAGATATTCTTGGCAAGCTGCCTTGCACAGCAACTCCAGAGGAAGCAGCACAATCCAGGAGCAGCCATAGGAGGAAAACATGAGAGAGTTTTGGTGTGAAGAGACAATTTTGTTATTTTACTGAGCAATTTGGACAGGTCTGTTCATTTCAACTTCCCAAAATCCTGTCTACATCTTTAATCCAGAAAGTGAAAGCTCTTTCTTAACATATTCATATCAAATAATGTTTAAATTTCAACGGTGTCAGGAGATGGTTGTTGTACATCCCTATAGCAAGTACACAGAATTTAAAGTAATGATCTCTGAGTTTATCTTCATCACCCTTCTTGCCTCTGGTGCTCTGCTTAGATCAGATTATCTCATTTAAATAGCAATGGGTTATGGAAAAAAAAAAATCTAATCTCGCTGTGTCACTGTGCATGCATTACTTTATTTTATTTTGTCCCCTAAGGCACTGCAAGAAAACCCTAAAGACCCTCGTTGAGACACATAAAAAAGCTCTGCTGGAAAACAGGAGTTGGAGGGAACATTATTCTTTCCACGATTTTTTGCCTATAAAGAGAATATAGAGGGCAGTTTGATTTTTGAGTAATTGAATTGCCATTTGTGGGGGTAATAATATCCAGCTCTTCTGCACAGCACACTTAATCCTGAGATTTAAAATTAATTTATGGGTCAAAATGATTATCACTCTGCATGTCAGGTAGAAGTGAGGTGGAAACAAGGAGGAAATGAGTGACCAATGCCATCCAACACCCTGAATTACCTCTCCATCCCACAAAACTGCTCTGCTCAGCACCGGGACTGGTTCCTCATCTTCCCACTCGTTTCTGTTCTTCCTAAATTGATGTGAACCTTCCGTGAGATAAATCAGAGAAGTTTTGCCATAAGTGCAGTTTGACTGTTACCATCAGGCATATTTCAGAACGTCGTGGAGTGAAAACCAGCAGAGCTCTGCTGAAATCAATGGAGTTCATTTATACCCAGGCATAAATTAACTTATCCCAGTGAAGTCAGGGGGAGCTTTTGCTGTTCCTTTAATTAAGGAACAGGACAAAAGTGCCGTTGTGAGCTACTCTTGGTGCCTGGGAATATGGAACATTTACATTTTCAGCTATTTTTAAGTCTTTAAAAGCTGAACATGTTCATGCAGAAGTGAGCTCCCAGTACCTTTTAACTCAGGTTGAAAGCCTGGGACTGGGCTTGTTAAAGATGATCCTCTGGCAAGAATGATGAAGATGACAAAAAGTTTCAAAAAATGAAAGCCTGGAGGGGGGAAAAAAAAAAAAAAAAAGATGGAAAAGTTTCTTTTTGGAGATACAAATCACGGGTGTAAGAATATCTTGTCCCTCACACAGCTGTCCTGCTCCTCCAGTCCCTCAGATTTCAGGACCAACATCTATTTCCCAAGAAATCAAGGAATTACAGGGAATCCTGTGCTCTGGAGCGGTGGTACCAATGCTTTACTCAGAGCAGTGAGGAAGGGAATGATCTGTGAGAGGTACCCAAGGGGGCTGAGTGGGGAATTGAAGGGAAGATTTGAGTCCTAAACATGTGGTTGTTGAGATCAGTTCAGCAAAGCTGGGCCTAAATGAGCGACTGTTCACTTGAAATATTTTATATATCACAGTTGTTTATATATTCCAGGATTTTTAGTCCTTAACATGCTGGTTGTTTGTTACTGAAATAGCAGCTTTGTATTGATTTAACAGAAAGTCTGATCCTGAGATTTGCATTTTATTTTTTTTTATCCTGAGGTTTACATTTCACGTTTAGATAAAACAGCACAGAGTTTCATTTAAATTGTATTTTAAAGTGCTAATGAAGTCTGCCCTCTGCTCTGTTTCTTCACTTTAAACAGCTGCTGACTCATGCACTACATAATTAATTTAAGTATCATTTGAGGTTACTTTAATACAATTTCCTTGTAAGTACATGAGTAATATCCTGGCTATTTAGAGTTCAATGCATTAATTGGAGACAAAAGTCAGTTGTCATGGTTTCTATCACAGCCAATTGTGAAGGGTCAGTCCATCCCCAAATTCATTATAACCTCAAAGAGTTCAGTTCCCATCCAGTGCCTGTTTGGAGACGAGGCTGTAATGAGCCACATGAGTTAATCCCATTTTTATGGCTTTATGAAGCAGGATTGTCAAGTTATATGCTTTTAATTAGAAGAAAGGTTCAGAGAAGGAATGAACTCGGAATGCCAAACCTTCACTGTGAGCAATGCCCAGCCAGGCAGAAAAGAACATTTTACCTGACAATATGTTACAAACTGTTGATATTTTAATTAAGCACAAGGGATATTCAAGAAGGAGAAGGGGGGGATGCATCCCTGCTTCCTCCAACCACACTTTGTCCTCTGATCCCAGCCTGAGGATGCCCAGGGTGGGAGGATGAGGGTCCATCACCACTCCAGCAGGAGGCAAAGAAGGAATGTTTGCATCTGCCTTGGGCTTTAAGCAGGATTTTCCTTCCTTTTTGTGTACTTAGATTGATAGTCCTTATGATTCCCACCCATTTTTGGACTTCATAAATAAATACTTTAATTTGCCTTTCAGTTAAGTGTGACTTAAAGACACTTCACTCGTATGGGAGCACTTGAAGGCTGTGATATGAAATGTGGATCAAAACCATTAATTCAGCACTCCCAGTCTGGTCTGGTTTTCAATCCAGCCTCATATCCAGCTGGTATTGTGGCCAAGAAATGGGTTCACGATGTTGTCACCCAAGTAACAATTGTTTTTCTTTCTCACTGTTACAGCTTAGACCATTTTTTAAAGCTATTACCTGGATTCCAGCTTTCTTATGATCTTGAAAAGTGTTTTCCTGGTTCAAAGGCAGCACCTGGAGTTGTTTAAAATTAAATCATGTCCTAATGAAAAGCCCCTTAGTCTCTTGTTCACACAGAAAAGGGCTGTTAATTTTGGTAATTGCTTCTCCTTTCTCCAAGAATTATGACACTGATAGAGATTTATCAATCACAAACACTAGTAGTGGAACATTTTACCTGTGCTGCAGCTCATGAATGGCAGCAGACTTATTAGTTTCCATAGCAACACCATCTCCACTTTCCAAGGTCAAAAATTCCTCCCATCCAATCAGTGGAAGAAAGTAAAGTGTGTCTTCCTGTGACTACCTGGATATTCTGCAAAAACAGGAAGAGATATTGGGCAATTAAAGCACAGACTCCAAATAAACACCCCAGATTTCCCCAGGTAAAATCACGTTTGACTGCACCGTTTGGAGACCCAGACACTACAAATGCAATGGGATAGGATCATCCTGGAGTTAAATTATTCCCAAAGGACACAGAGTTGGAATGGAAATCAGAGGATATGTTGGGCTTCCTCCCATCCACTCCACGTGGCACAGAGATCTCTTGGATGGGAGGGAGTTTTTCCAAGCAGGAAGGAAAAATCTGCCTGTGGTCCCTCTGCCACACAGTGCTGGGATGGAAGGAAAGGTGTTTGGAAAAATGGGCCTTTCCCAACTCCTAAATGTCCATCAAACGTTAAGATATTTCTTGTTCCATCACAGGGAGCCCCTCTGGAGCCAGGCTGGGAGAGCTGGGGGTGCTCACTGGGAGAGGAGAAGCTCCAGGGAGAGCTCAGAGACCTTCCAGAGCCTCAAGGGGCTCCAGGAGAGCTGGAGAGGGACTGGGGACAAGGGCTGGAGGGACAGGACACAGGGAATGGATCCCAGTGCCAGAGGGCAGGGCTGGATGGGAGACTGAGAGGGAATTCCTCCCTCTGAGGGTGGGGAGGGTTTGAGATGGAATTCCCAGAGCAGCTGTGGCTGCCCCTGGATCCCTGGCAGTGCCCAAGGCCAGGTTGGACAGGGCTTGGAGCAGCCTGGGACAGTGGGAGGTGTCCCTGCCCATGGCAAGGGTGGGAATGGATGGGATTTAAGGTCCCTCCCAACCCAAACCAGTCTGGGATTCCACGATCCCACACTGGTCTGGTTCTGATCCCAGCCAGGATCCTTTGGTGAACTTGTTGCAACGTGAGCAGATCCTGATGCAAACGATTGATCTCCCACGGGAGAAGAAGGGATCACAATGTCACACACACCCCATGTGAAAAGGAAAAAACACCTTTTCTCTGTGATGTTTTATCCTTCAGAAATGAACCATCCTCCTGAAAGGATTTACATAACAATTTCCTCTCATTTCCTTTGACATTTCAGTCAACAGACGATGAATTAAGCCAGGAAAAAAGTGTCTGTTTGGCCTATACTCCCAAAGGGCAAATGAGAGATTCACTGGTGGGGATCAGTTCATAAA
This sequence comes from Hylia prasina, assembly GCA_013397195.1. Lineage (NCBI taxonomy): Eukaryota > Metazoa > Chordata > Aves > Passeriformes > Sylviidae > Hylia > Hylia prasina. The sequence goes on from VYXD01013616.1 coordinate 251,640, forward strand.
GCAGCTGAAACCAGAAATCACTTAATAAAATGAGTTTACAAAATTGTAAAATCATTCCAAACCTTTTAAGTGCTGAAAATTTTCCACTGAGAAATTACAATTATGAGCCACACTTATAGATCCATATTCTCCTCTCACTTGCCTCATTTTTCACAGCGATGTGAAAAGACCTCATCCAGGGTTGACCTGGAACTTACTGCAAGATTGGAGTGTGAGAGATGTTTTTTAGAAAGTTAAGAAATCCAAATCTTCTGGGAGCCATCCCACTTCTCTTAGGGGCTTAATTTTGTTAATATTTTCTATAAGCTTCACCTAAAAATTGCAGGTGGTCTCTCAAAATCCCGAGGAAAGATCAAAACTTGACAAGCCTCTAAGTTTTGGAAAAAAAGGATGGAAAAAACCCAGAGTTTCTTTTAGCCTTTCATGGTGTCCTACTTCGCACACAGCTGTGATCTACTGAAGAACATTTGCAAAATTTATAAGTGTTTGAAAGGAAAAGGATTAAAAAGTACTAAATTATAATTCTGCCCAAGTAGAAACAGAGAGGGATGAGCTGGGTTGTACCTTTTTATATCAACCCTGCCCCAAGCAGCAATAACTGCTCCTAAATACCCTCAATCAATATTTCCTTTATTTTTCAATACTTTTGGGTGCTTTTTTAGAACACTTGCCCTTCAGTTCAGGTTCCACTCCAACCCCTCCTTTAAACCACCTGTCGATACTGAAGGCAGGCATTGATTATTTCTGCTTCAGTGGAAAACCTGGTGCTTTTCCTTATTGAATCACATCATATTTATTTCACACCTTTTCTCCTGCTTGTCAATATTTGTCTTGAAGCTCTGGTACGTATCTGTGATATCTGAGACAAAAAAAAAAAAAAAAAGCTTTAAATTTGTTTTCCCTTGTCCTTCCTGAACAGAATGTATCCCTTCAGATCACAAAATGTAAGTTAGGATTTCAATTAATTACTTAGATATCATGGTGCTCCTGTAGCGATTTTAACTTTAACTGGGTCCCAGTTTTAGCTTTTTTCCCCAGGTTATAGCTTAGCAGGAGGGAAAATATTCCCCAAGCAGCCAAGGACCAGTGTGTGCAGCAGCACCCCAGGGTGAGGAGGCTCAAATTGCCCATTTGCTGACAAACCATCCTGCTGGATGCCAAGTTGGCTGTTGGCAGATAACAACCCGCGTTTGTCTGCAATTCATCCCCTTTTGCTGCGGTTCTTGCGGCGAATTTTGCACATTCCCACGTGTTTTCCTCGGCATTTCTGTCTGGATTCACCTCCCCTGGTATTTTTCTGTGGTTGTTTTCTTGGACAGGGAGCACTTCCCAGTGCTGGTCCCACCCAAGTCCTTTTCCTCAAGATGTCTCAAATATATCCAGTTTCTGGTCCTTGCACATGGGGTGTGTGAGTTAGTGCAGAAATCCCTTCTAAAGGTGCAAGGGTTGCCAAAGGGAATTGGGAATGGACTAAGACCATCCAGAGCTACATGTTTCCTGACATTCTAAACAAAAAATAACCTATAAAAGCCAAATAACTGGCCAGACCCTGCCTTTTCCAAGAAGACAGATCCCTCTTTTTTTTGCATGGAAAGATCTTTTTGAAACCCTCCTTGCTTTCTATTCTCCTCTTGCTGGGTTCTGGACAAATCCTTTGGAACCCTGACATGAGAACCTGCAGCTGCCAATATCCAGAATATACAACCCAAACTCTTTGTATTCACACAAGGTATTGATCAATGCTCAGAACTGCACTTCCTCTGCTCCCAGCACTGCAAATTATGGGGCATTACTGTAAATACACACACACACACATTTCCTTGGAGTTACCCAACTGTTTTACTCCCTTCCCTTTGACAAACACAAGGACCGAACTGGCGAGCAGGCACTTAATAATTTTTACAACATCTTTCCAACAGCAGCTTCCATGGGATTATTTACTGTCAAACTAAATCAAGAATAAATGAAAAAACTGAAATATTTATAGCATAAGAAAAATCTGGTTCAGACCAGAAATCCCAGACTGGCGTTAAATCAAGAAATGTAACAAGATAAATTCTGCCATCATACCCTTTGTTTTCTGGATGTGCTGCTATCACTTATTCTAATTGTTATGCCACAGTTTGAGCAGAGAGATGGATGGAAAACAAAATATGTTAAATATGATCATGGGGGAAACATTACATTTCCCCCTAAAAATCCTGATTGCATGTCCATTTGTCAGCAGGATGTAATTTATACAAATATGTTTGTTACAGAAGTAGGCAACATCGTTTTTTGTTGTTTTGCCATTAGAGAAAACAAGTCCAAGGAAAGAACTCAGTCCTCAGACACTTTATATCTGTCATTTTCACTTCTTATCTGTGGGGGGAGGAGAGGTGTCTGCTCCTGAGACCCCCAAATGTGTGGGGGACACACAGGGATGTGCAGGAGGTGAATAAATGGAAAAAGGTGGGTAAAATACCCGGGTCAGCAATGGCTCTGTGTGGATAAGTTCTGCAGCACCTGCTTCTCCTTGCAGGATTCATATCATTGGGAAGCAAGTGCACAAAACTATTGCTGTCACCCAACATTCCCTCCTGGACATCTGGGATGTTGAAAAATTCAGTCTGAAAGTGGGGATTGAGTGTTGACTTGGCACTTAGCACAGGGAGGGAAAGGCTGCTCTCTTGTGTGGCTGAAGGCTGCAGTCCTACAGCTGCTTTCCTTGGAATTTAGAAGGGGATAGGCTGAGGATTCATTTATTAGTTAAAATAATCTGACATATATTTAACACATTAACGCAAGTGCCAATGTCTTCTTCTTTACTGAGCCCAATCTGGTGCCCAGGCTTTGGTTTTCAAGACCCTTAATTTCTACAAACACCTATTTTTTGAGCAACAAAACATTTCCAAGACCAAATTTGTGACAAAAGACAAAACGCTCTTCTGGTGTCATCTGAATTTTCATGAAAATTGGTCCCATTTCCCACTTCTGCCAGAACTTTCTGTTAAGTTTTCTGAAAGCAAAAGTTGGTTCAGGTGGTGATGTGACATTGAACTGGGGTAAAACCTGTCAGGCCCTGGGAATGATGAGATTTTGCTCTCAGCTAAATTCCAGCAAATTGACATTTTACCCATGGCAAAATGTAGCTGTGTTTGCAGAAAGAGCAACTTTTTTGACCTGGTAGAAGAAAAAAATGTTTAACAACAGGGATTTGGAGCCAAATTCCCCAGTGGTGCTGGTGGAGGAGCTTCACTCCAGGACTGGTTTGTTGGTGAAACCACCTGCAGAATGAGATCTGCTGCACGGATGGGAGAAGAAAGGAATGGAAATGTGGAGAGAAAGGCTCTAATCCAGGGAGGGCACCCACGGCCTTTTCATTCTGCAGCCTCAGCTTTCCCTCCCACCAGCTTCCACACACGTGTATTATCTCCTGAATTTGGCCTTCCACATTTTCTATTCCTCATGTGCCAGGGAACAAGCCGAGTCTGTCCCAGCCAGGCTTGCATTCCTGGCACAGCACTGCTCCTGATCTCTCCATTGTCTCCTGAGCACCTGATTTGAAGGCATCTGATGTGAATTTTCTCATGAATGCCAATGATATACAGCTACATTTTTCTTTTCCAACTTTTTATCCCTGAGGCGCTTCCTGCGCTCAAACTATTTTCCAGATATCCATAACAGAGTGAATAGCAAACGCTTGCAACTACCAGAGCAGGAGCAGAAGCGACCAGTTTTCCAGGCTCCAGCAAGATTTACGTATGCTGCTGGAGTATTTACTGCTTATTTAGAATTATTGAACCGCATTTTGAGGGAGAAAAGCACCCCCTGCTATTTAACAAAGGTTTCCGATACTGATCACTCCTATTTTTCCTCTTTCACAAAAGGACTTGGATTTTCATTTGGTTTTCATTCCTGACTGCTATTGCTTACTTTTCCTAGGGAAACGGAAAATATCGCGGCTCATTTGCAATTCAAATTCAGCGCATAAAGACTTCAGGGCGGGGAGGGTTTAAATCTTGTGTTTTCAAAACATTTCCCTAAATCCCAGCAAACAGCTCCTTGTGTTTCAGGTGGTTGAGATCCTACATGATGGGACGTTACAGAGGCTCTGGTTGTCTTAAACTCCCCAAATTAGGACGTTTGAGGAGGAATGGGATGGACTTTGCTCCTGATGGGGCCTCACTCACTGTTCCAGGTGGATTCACCAGCACTGAAATGGTCCTGGCACAGGGAATTTGTGGATGCCCATCCCTGGAAGTGTCCAAGACCAGGTTGGAGCACCCTGGGACAGTGGAAGGTGTCCCTGCCCATGGCACTTTAAAGTCTATCCCAAACCATTCCATGCTTCTAAGGATCCTTGTAAGGATTCACACGTCCTTTAACACCCAAGTACAAGACACAACAGGATTTAAATACCTTTAAAATTATTTTGATTTTTTTCCTCCGTGTTTTTATTTTCAGGGCAACAAGTAGGGAGCTTAAAGCAGGATGCTGGAAAAGAGGAACCCTCCTCTGCCACCAGTGCACTGCAGAACATGTCCATGTGCTCCAGGATCCCACTGGAACTGCTGGAAAGGTCTCAGGGTGAGCCACTCCATCATTAATTCATTCTTTCGTGAGTGTCTGAACTGGTTCACTGCAGTAGCCAAACTTTGTGTGGCCATTCCCAGCTGTAAATATCCCTGTCTCTACAGGCAAGAGAGAGTCTGCTGTATTTTACCCAAATAGAAAGACTGAAAGGCGAAAACCCCGGTGAGTTTTGCTGTTGACAAATCAGCATCAAAATGTCTTTCAAGAAGTGATAATAACAGAGTACAACCCAGGTGCAGTTATCTCATACAGCCACATTTGGAGCTGGATTTTGACACCCTTGTTTTGAATTTATACACTGTGCAGTGCCAGTAATCAGCCTGAAAGGGCTGATTGCTCATTCTTTGGCTAAACCGGTGCTGATCTCATTTTAATCCCTAAATATGTGGGAATGGACCTCCAGCACCTGTGTGAAATCTGTCCTGGAAGTGTTGGTGGGATGAAAACATCAGTTCAGCCCTCAGAGATTTGTGGTTGCTACAGAGGAGAATGTTTTCCACGTGCATTAGAATTTAGATTTCGTCATAAAGATAATTTCCAACAAGAAGATTTAAGACGCTCTGCAGCAATTTTTGAGCAAACATTGGGATGAAAAAAGCTGATAAAAAGGCTTCCAAGGCTTGGCTGAAGTGGAAGTGTGGATCAATTTTCAATTCAATACATTAAGAAATACAGTTTTTGAAGAGATCTGAATGCGTTAAATTTACCAAATCTGACAATGTCGCTTTTAAACCAATTATCACATTTCTTTTAACATATTCACTAAAGCTGCAGATCTTGACGGCACCCAAACACTGGGAATGAAGAGCACACATTGTTCTTCCCAGGTGAAAAGTTTAATATCTACTTCATATCTAAGAATAAAAGCTCAAGAAAACCTCCTTCCAAGTATTATCAGTGCAATAATGATTAAAAAAAAAATTGATTCTGTTTCAACTGAAGTCAGCAGCAAAATTCCCATTTCTTCAGTAAAAAGGGGATCAAAATTAGAATATCATCAAAAGGCAGTGAGCAGGTTTCTTCAAAGATACTGAGGTTAATAAAGGAGTTGTTGATAAACTTTTACAATGATATCTTGAAGACTTCATCTCTTTCAAGATCTCATGCAGCAGTTGTTTCTGTGGGAGCCTGATATCCCAGCAATGCTTTCATTTCTGCCACCCTGAAGTCTCTTACTGGGTGTTTGCAGTTTAATCTTCTGTTTCTCCACATTCAGTATCCCAGATCTTTTCATTAAAATCCATATTAAAGGCATCGTGATATCTTTATGGGGCTCTCCTTTCAAATAAAACAGTATCTTTAGTATTTATTATTTTTGCTGCTGCATTTCTCACACAGCTGGCCTTCCAGCTGGTGGCCTTCACAAGACTTTAAAAAGAAAAAAAAAAAGAAAAAAAAA
>VYXD01013616.1:257635-302097 GCA_013397195.1 Hylia prasina
AAAAAAAGGCATTTTCTTTGCCCACTGGACACAGAGAACTCACCAATCCACCAAACTTCTTTCTTCCCAGAGGAAATGTGGAGTCGAACTAAACATCCCTGGAGTTTTGGAGCTGGATGATGCTTTTTTGAACCAGGAGGTTCAAGGCTTGGGCAAACACCTGCAGAAGGGGACCAGGGCATTCACCTGCCCCTCCTGCCTCAGAAATTTCTGCACCAGGGGCTAAGATATGCAAAAAACCAAAAAATAAAAAAAAAAGAAATAGAAGTGCAACTGAAGATAATTTTAGACAAGAACCTGGAAATCTGCCAGATTATTAACAACTGGCTTTCAGCCTGTCAGGAAGTATTAATAGTACCATGAAAGGAAATTATGAACTGTAGATTTCCCCCGAGAGCTGTCAGGAAATATTTGGATTTTTTAATAGCCCTGTACTGCACTGCAGCAATAAATAGAGAGGCCAGGACTAGTTCTGGGCTGACCTGGGTGGCCACGGATTTAAACCAAGATCAGGTGGAATTCTGACCAATATAAACAGGAACAAGCAAGGCTGCAGTGCCAGGGTGAACTTTAAGATTAGCTGAACCATCCATGACCATTATTTTTGCCCAAGATGAAGCCTGTAATCATTTTATTTGCATTTGTGCATGCAGGGGTGTCAGGAGGGAAAGTTAATTTCTAGGCTTATTGTTTAACAAGTAAATGATTTGGTGTGAAATGAGGATCATTCCCTTCCTCCTTGGTGATGCTGTTGCTGCTTATTGCTATCATTTAGAATCTCTTGGATAATGAGGAAAAGGAAGAAAATAATCAGTTGGTTTCTGGATGAAATTGGACTTAATTCAGCATGATCCATGTATTTTAAGATGGGGGGTACAGCCAAGAGGAATAATCAGTGCAGCAAACAGATCTCTTTAATGTCTAGACAGGTTTCAAGATGATCTGGAGACGGGAAGAGGAATACAAAGGATTTACCTCTCCTGCTGGAGCTCCAGAGCTGGAATACAAAGGATTTACCTCTCCTGCTGGAGCTCCAGAGCTGGATGCTGGTGGAACGCAGAAGGAGAGGAAGAGGAGGAACTCCTTTTAACAGCAGCCAAGGAGAAGAGCTGGAGTTTCTAAAGGATCCCCCATGGAAAATCCAGAAGGGTTTGGGTGATCCAAGAGGGAGGAGCAGAGGGATCCCCCAGCACAGGGCAGGTAAAGGGGATTAAAGCACTGAGGGGCTGCTCCACACCAGCCAAGGCAGGCAGGAGGAAGGACAAGGACTGGAAATTGGGAAAGATCCCCCGCCCAGACTGAACAGAAGGTGCACTGCTCTCAATTAAAATTACTGAGTTATTAGGGTTTAACAAATATAAATAGTTATTGAGTTATCAGGGTTATTGGGTTTTTGAGTTATTAGGGTTTAACAAACAGAAACAGCCATGTCTTTCTTTACCAGTTTTAACATTAACCACTGTTTTGATTTTGAGAAGATGGCTGTGTTTCAAGCCAGGGAATAACTCACAGATTTAATTTTTTGTATTTGAATTGGCAATTTGAGAAGAAAACTTGATTATGAGCTGCGTATTTGAGTGTATTGGAGAAGAACATGTCAATGTGAGCTAAATAGAAGTACAACTTCAGGGATTCCTTTTATTGCAGAGAATGTTTTGCTGCATTTAAAACAAGACTTATCTATTTTTCCCTTTTTACACAGGAAATATGTTTTTGTTTTCGCTACAAATTTCGTATGAACATCTAAATTCCCTCAAAGTCACTTCAAAGTCAGTTCACACGACGCAGATCAATTGTATCAAGTTGCTTGAAAATCATGATGCAATCCTAGGCCTAAAATGAATTGATTTGTGATTATTTGTTGTTTATTAATTAATTTCTTCTGCAGTTCATGCTCTTTCCTAGAACTCATGTATGAGCTGTTTTTACCAGTGGATAAAAGAGATAGAGAGAAACATTAATCCATTTTATGACTTTAATTACTATTAGAGTCCTGCTTTGCACATGGCAGATGATTTGTTAGAAATTGATTTTATTCCTGGATAATTGCCCTGCACTCCAAACAAGTCACACAGGCAGGGATTGATGCATTTGCATCTGCTGGATAAGCAGCAGACAATTCCTACAAACTCAGAACAGGTTAGAAAAGCAAAATGTTAGCTGGAATAGTAATCAGGATTTAGGAATGTTTTCCCTCCCTGGGTACACCAAAGGACTTGAACTTGCTATTCTGGAGGTGTTCTGGGTTTTTAACAGGTAAAAACAGGGTTTCCTACTCCAGGGTGAGAGTAGGAAAACTTTGACCTTCATGGAAAAATGCAAATCTGCACCAGCTGGTAACCAGAAACAAATATATTTGGAAGAAGAACTCTCTAAATTTATCTGTTTTGTGATAAAAAGAATCATTTTATGTAGAGTCTCCTAATACACAGAGAGATATATTTAGGATGCACTTATTTATGTATGCAGCTATTTAAAATAAATCAATTCTAAAATTCAAAAACGTGAAGGGCCGTGAAAGGCCAGGAGTGGATATAAATATTTAGCAAGAGATTTTTCCTAGCAGTGCATATATATATTTTTTTTTTCCAGAGGCAGAACTTCCTTTTCATTTCTGCTTTGTTTCCTCATCCATTAAACCGGACATTGAAATCTAACAGGGCTTTCACCTGATGCCTTTTAACATCAGCTCTCCAAGGAGCCTCTTTTATCCCCTTCCATTCAGCGCTTTCATTTCCCCTCTCTTTATGCACCAAAATGTGTTGTTGGAACGGCAGAGAATAATTGAGAGGAGACAATGCCAAATGATCTGTTAAAATACAGAGAAGAAAAAGTGAATTAAACGCTGCTGGCTCACCCAAGGCCGTTCTGAGGAGCAAAGTCCTGAGGCAAAGGGTTTTGCTGATTAAGTGCCCAAATTACAGCGGGGTTCAGGGGATTAATCCCATCACCACCACGGTCCTGAGCACCCAGGAAAAGTGCAGGGAAAACTCGCAGTTAACCAGAGAAATGTCCAGAGTGGGAAAATCCTGAGGGTTTGAATATTGTTATTGTGCCAGTTAAAGGGAGCTGGTGAAAATTCCCCTCCGCGTTTGTTTAGCTGCTTCTCCTCCCCTTTGCATCCCCCTGCTCTGTATTTTCCATCCCATGTTTATATCCTGTCTCTGTGTGCTTCCCAAGCAGCTCCTGCATCCCTAATCCAGCCCTGGCTGTGTTTTGGTGGTGGCACAAAAAGTGACATTTCTCAGGTTTCATTCCTGCATCAAAATCTTTGCTGTAAACTCTTACAGCTGTTGGCTCAGCAGAATTTAAGAATATCAAAATCTGTCTTTCCATGGCAAAGGGGATCTTTCCTCATCCTCTTATCGTTCCTTATCAAAAGCAACTTTTGCCTTTTGGAGTCCCTACTGAAGCACATGATTTCACCAGAACTTTTACAAAGGTTGTCCTTTGTTTTAAGCCAAAACCACTACATTTAGAACATGAAAAAAAAAAAAAATGTCCTGTCCCAAGGAATCCGTGAGTGCATTCATTATCAGGGAATCACACTTTTCATTTTCCATATCATTAAAATCAAACCAAGTCAACATCCCAACTTCCCCCTTCATTTTTAAAGGTGCCCAAGATAAATTGCTTTCAAAACTGGAGGGTGGCAATTTAAAACTGCTAATATTCCAGTGAAAAATAAGGATTTGTTTGAGGGAAAACCTTCAATTTAAGGGTTCTCTGGAATTTAAGCTCCCTGCTTCCGGGTCTGTCCAATGCCAGGTTTGTGGAAGGGCTGCTCCATAGCAGAAATTGCTAATTAACATATTTTCCAGGTGCATTCCTTGCCACAGGCTCACTCTCACATCAACTGTAAAAGATGGATTCAGGTGTTTTGCTGAATTTGGGCTCCATATTAAAAGGAGAAAAAAAAAATCCTTTGAAACAGTTTGATTGGCAAACCTGAACAGCGAAACCCCCACGGTGACATCTTTCCTTCCCCTCTGGTGAGTGTTTCTGTGGGACAAGGATCTGAAACATTCAATAACGAAGTTTCCTTCTCAAGTCCCTCTTTAAACCCTCAGGAAGCTGCGCTGCCTTTGCCCCATTTCAGGAAGGCTCAGACCAGTTTCACACCACCACTGACACCAGTTCAGAGCCACCTTTGGAGCCTTGGCCAACCCCAGCCTGGTGGGGACTATCAAATACATCCAAAAACATTGGAAGAGCCTCATTTTCAGCCTCACATCCCTGCAAAGCTGCTCCATCAAGGAGTTTCTGCACATTTCCTTGGAACTGCAGTGGCAAAACCTCAGAATAGAGTTTGGTCTCTAATGGGCTTGAAAGTGCTTCTGGTTCTGAGGAGGATCCCGAAGTGAAGGGCCTGCACTTTGTCAAGCTCATCACACCTTCCCTGGAGTTCTGCTCTCAATAATGCAGATTGTTTCCTGGGATACTGCAGCTCTTCCCCAACTTCTTGTCATCCCCGTGTCTGATTGTGCTCGTAAATTCCTCCAATAACTCCTGCTGGTGTCACTGTGTGTCACTCCTCGCTCTCCCTCGCAGCCCAGGCTCTCTTACAGGTTCAGCAAGAGTTGAGGAGATTGAATGGAGATGATAAGAAGGAGATGGCCTCGCTTTTCAGCCTTAAAAACATCCATTTACGGCTGCTGATCTAAATAATGGACTATTTCTCTTTTTCCCTTGACACATAAAACAATGTTGTTACCTCACAGTGACACAAATCCATTTTTTTCACCAGTGCTATGCTAAGAGCAACCGCACAGATTATTTCTATTCCTCTCTTGGCCTGCTCCTCTCACAAAAATCTGTCATCCTTTAAGGGAAATAGCAAGTCTGGGGTCTGAAGGGACCCACTGTCTTCAGCTTTTCCTTCTTTAATTGGCAAATCAGTCCTCATCAGAGTGCAAGTTCATCACCACACATTTCAATCCCTGTACCCAGGCAAATCCCACAGCCACAACTGCATGGTGTGGAGGGGAAACCAGCCAGGAATTAATGGTGCTCATAAGCAGCAAGCAAGGGCAGATCCAGTCCTGGGAAAGGGAAACACATCCCACTGATTTCAGCAAGATTTAGATCAGCTTTCCAAAGGCTTGGAGCTTCACCTAACTCATGAGACAGCCTCAAATAGGCTTTTACTGCCTGTGTATCTCCAGGTCAGGGCACTCATACCTCAAGCAGGACCCACTGAGTCAAACCTCCTTTTATGTTTGTGTGTCTGGCTCGAAAAAATAAAACATAAAAAAGAAAGGTGGCGTTTGCTCCCAAGTTTTGCTCCTTTTCTTTGAAATTACGCCGGGAAAAAATGATGTTGTGTACAGGCCAAAGGAGATTGCAAAGAGGAAAGCTGCATTAGAGAAAGAACATCTTAGTCATAAGCAGTGAATTTCCTCACTAGGGTGGGGATTTTTCTTCCTGAGAGCTTTTCCAGCCCCCCTGATCCACATCACCAAAGCCATGCTGATCTCCCAGGCTGCTGCTCAGATTTCCTTCCCTTCCCTCCATTACTCACATCCAGCAGGAAATTCAGAGTGTGCAACTACACCTGAGCATCTCCTCTATACTCATTCCCTGTCCCAAGCTTTATATCCTCATCCTGTTCTTGGGTTATTTTTTTATTATATTATCTGACATCATCAACTGTGACATCCACGTGGCCAATCTGGGAAACTACAGGCTTGATGGAAGTAAAAGTTGTCCCTTCAGAAAATTCCAGGCAGTTTGTTTCTGTTTCCTTTGCTCTCATTAGGCTGCCACCACAAGATAAATGGTTTGGGTTAAGAGTAATTTAGTTTATGGCACAATAGGTATGAAAGGTTATTCCTTCTTATGCCCTTCTCACATAAAACCTCCCTTAAAGAAAGCAAAGTCTTTATGTCTCAATAAACAGAAGCCACAGAGAAATTGTGTAACAAATTACATATTGGATAACCATCTATAAAATGTTATTGGCTTATGAGGTTTGCATTGATTTGAATTTTACCCGAAGCATTACTGCTCCTCCAAAACACTGAAATAAAAGCAAAACAGAAACATCCATTACGGGGTTTTTTAACAGAAACATCTCTGAAGAACGGAAATCCCTGGGGACAGCCTGGAGATGCCCTTATCCCTTCTCTGGGTGTGACCCAGGAGAGATCAGCTCTTCCTTCCATCCTGGATCCCCTTATCCCTTCTCTGTGTGTGACCCAGGAGAGATCAGCTCTTCCTTCCAGCCTGGAGATCCCCTTGTCCCTTCCCTGTGTGTGACCCAGGAGAGATCAGCTCTTCCTTCCATCCTGGAGATGCCCTTGTCCCTTCCCTGTGTGTGACCCAGGAGAGATCAGCTCTTCCTTCCCCTCTCCTGGGTTGTTCCAAGCCCAGCCCAGCCCGGAGTTAGGCAGAGCTTCAGAGCAAAGCCAGGGTTTAACCCGAAGCTCTGGGGGCTGCTTGGAGCAGCAGCACCTCCTGAGACCTCCCTGGTGGCATCTCTTGCACCTTTTGTTGGCTGTCCATGGCCAGCCCAGGCAGGTTTGGGCACAGCACGTGGGGAGTAACCCAAATTTGCACCATAGCTGGAGGAACAACCCCCTGAAATGCCCCAAAACTTGAGTGTGGCAGCACTAGGAGTGACCTGAGAACACCCTGGCACCCTCCTGCATTTATGCAGAGCGAGGTTAATTTTCAGCCTCTCATGCCAGGTCAACAACCACGGCCTAAACAGATTTTAGCTTTATTTCTGATTAAATTTACACATATTTTAGTGCCTTTTTTTTTAAATTTTGCATTTAATGGCTGCATAGCCCATTACAAATGCTTTGTTACCTGTCACGCCCTTCATCCCAGCTCATTTATTCTGAGCCATCCCCAGGCTGGGCTGTAATTCATCAGAGCCAGGCACTGATTATTGCAGTGGGTAATTGCACAGGCTGTGGTGATCAAGGCCTGGCCTGAGCTGGGATCAGCACAAGGAATGGGAAGGTTTGCTGCTCATGGATCACCTCTGCCATGCTCCAGCCACCACCAGGGCACAGAGGGCAAAATGTTGGTGCCTCACCTGCCGACAGGTGTGCAAAGGATGCTGCTCCAAGCTGCCCTGAAGGTCACAGGATCCTGGAACGGTTTGGGTTGGAAGGGACCCTAAAGTTCCTCTCATCCCACCCCTGCCATGGCAGGGACACCTTCCACTGTCCCAGGCTGCTCCAAGCCCTGTCCAGCCTGGCCTTGGATGGAATAATGCTAATTAACACTAATAACAGATTGTTTGTGCCTCACCTCCTTGCCTTAAGGGTCAGGAGTTTTTATTGCAGGTCTCTTTACAGAATAATCATCACTGCAGAACTTCCACCTTATAAAGTTCTTCTACTTTCAGCATCTATACACATACATTTGTACAAATTCAGTCAAACACAAAACTCTGAATCTACCTACGAATCCAACCCAGGGCCTTTCTCTGGGTGGAACCTCGTGAAACCTTCCTGCTCCTGGCTCCAGGAAGGGTCAGTGGCACTTTTTGCAAGGGCATGGAAAGACAGGACACAGGGAATGGCTTAAGCTGAAGGAGGGAGGGTTTAGATGGGATACTGGGGAGAAATTCCTCCCTGTGATGGAGCTGAGGCCCTGGCACAGGGTGCCCAGCGCAGCTGTGGCTGCCCCTGGATCCCTGGCAGTGCCCAAGGTTGGACACTGGGGACAGCCTGGGACAGTGGGAGGTGTCCCTGCCATGGCAGGGGTGGCACTGGATGATCCCTAAGATCCCTCCCACTCCGTGTTCTCTGGTTTTATCATCTCACAAACACTTCCTCACCTGCTTTTTATTCTCTCAAAGTATCGTTTTTCCCCTCTGTGGATTCAAGTGAGAGGTTTTATGACTTTCTCACTCTTCAGTGAGCCCAACAGGGCCCCCTGGTTACTCAGAGCTGGGGCTTTATTTTTGGGTATTGCTGCTGCTTCCCTGGCTGCTCAACCCACCCCCTCAGCATCCTCCAACAATGCAGTTTCCTGTTAATTCCTTTCAGGGCTTAGCTGGATTTGGAACCAATCTTGCTGAGAAAGTCAGGCAGAAAAAGAGGTAAAATCGTGACAGGCTTAGTCATTTTTATTTTGCCTCAGTCGGTGAGAAAGGTGATTTTTTTTTTCCCCTCAGTTTTTGCGCTTCAAACGTAACTTTTATTCTGCTAATTTTTGACAGAAGTTTGATTTTGGGGATGTCTCACCTATGTCTTCCAAATCAATCCCCAAAATCCCTAACCCAAAGTTTAATATCATCCATTATTCAACACCTTGGGTAAGACTAACTTGAAGATGAGAAATCTCTGAGTAAAGCTGTGCAATTAATGCTGAAGCACCTCAAGTACAGAACAATCCCAAACAGCTCACCCCACAACTTTCCTCAGAGCATCCCAAAATGCCTCTGAAGTCTCTTGTTAATCAAGGTTCCTCTCAGATCCAGTGGTAGATCCCGGCTCACCTCAGCGGGCATTTTTGCATTAAAGTGAAAAAATCTTTTTCCTGCAAGCTCAACTCCACACCAGCTCTTCTTCCACTGAGCTTTGCACACTTGGCTTTATCATTTTTATCACTCTTTCATTTCCCATATCAATGAATCCATGGGTGCTGCTCCCTGTAGAGCCCAGCACCAAACTCACTCTTTCCCTTCTCCTCGAGGTGTTTTCTGGGCTGCCTTTGGACAAATCTCTCACCTTGGCAGCCTTTCCACTCTTTGTAGCTTTGGCAGGCTGTGTTTTATTTGGAAACATTGCATTTGTCACAATTTAAAGTGGTCATTACTGTTCAGCTGGGTTCACCACTCTTCTCCTTTCCCTCCCCTTGTTTTCCAGCTGCTTTCCCAAGTTATCCAGCGTGTCCAGGCTTGCACTGGATGCAGCACAGTTATGCCTCTTCCCCCAAGCTCAGCGTCCTCAGAGGAGTATTTAGGTTAAGAACAGTTTATTCCTGGCTGGAACTGCAGCAGTTTGAGCAGGTTCACAAGCCAGGATTCTCCTCTGCTGAGGCAGATGGGATCAGACCTGGAGAGGGGCAGCAGAGGGGGATGGAGCAGCACTGGCACCAGGCAAGGACAGACCTGCAGCACAGGGAGTGCACCACCCTCTCCACAGGCAGGAAAAAAGATGGAAAAGTGGCCAAATGCTGCATTAAACACCCAGCTGTGTGTTCAGCACACAGGGAACAGCCAGGGCTGTGTGGGACTGAGCAGGAATGTGCTGAGGACACGTCCTGGGCTCCGTGCCAGGGAGCCCCACCTGAGCAAGGGGCATTTCACAGATCCCAGGATCACCGAGCTTGGAAAAGCCCTCTGAGACCATGGAGTCCAAGCTGTGACAGTCCCCACCTTGTCCCCAGCCCAGAGCACTGAGAGCCACCTCCAGCCCTTCCGTGGACACCTCCAGGGATGGGGGCTGCACCTCCTCACCCTTCCTCACCACACCTCCAGCCTGGGACAGGTGTTTTTCCTGGGAATGTTAGCACAGGTACCAGCCTGACTTTATCCTGCCCAAAGGCTGCTTGGTTCTTAAACAGAAACCACAAATATTTAGAGCACATTCAGCTCTACAAGAATTCCCTCCTTAAAGAAAAGGAGTCTGTTTGTTTATTTCTACAGTAAGTTTTTCAGAGGATCACAGAACGCTTTGGATTGCAGAAAAAAAATTAAAATAATCTTGTCCCAGGCCCCTGCCATGGGCAGGGACACCTAGCCTAGGCTTTTGCAAAGGAATTCATGAGTAACTGCTCCCATTTCAGTGATGTAGGAAACAAAGATTTGCCTGGTAAACAGAAGATCCCTCTGACAAGTCTTTCCCCTGTGGCTCTGCCCTCACAAACAGAGGGGAATGCAGGTGCCCAGGCATTAGAGTTTTACACCAAAAATTAATATTTATTTGGATTTTGGGGTGGGAAAATGGAGACAGGACTGAAAATACAAACCTAACTTGCGGACTGGGTGGAATAGAGGAGCCAGAGTGTGTTCAGGGAAGAAATTAGACCTGCACCTCCAGTGGGTTTGGAGTAACACAGGGAAGGAGAGGGTTAAATATGACATTTATGGCTTTTAGCTGTGTGTGATAGCTCCAGAAAGGGCTGGGTGACCTCTGTGGAGAGGCTGCAGCAATGTGTCACCACTAATGATATCAGTGCTGAGGGAGAGGTGGCAGTTTAAGTGACTTTAACAGGGGTAAAACCTCTAACCTGCTGTGCAGCCCAAGTGCTCCCGCTCAGCCAGCAGACAGAACAATTTCTGGGAGAGAAATTCCCTCTCTGGGCACTGCAGAGCTTCCCTGCCATTATCAGCTGAAGGAAAACAAACCCGTTTGGGGCTAAGTGGGTAAATGAAGGGAAGTGGCAGGATGGCATCAGTGTGGGGACAGTCTGGATGCTGCTGAGCCAGGGATGAGTGACAGTGCCACGGGTAAAGCAGTCACCAGCTGCCACCAGCCAGGGTTATCCCACTCTAGAGCATCAGGGACGGCTGGGATCAGAGGAGGGAAACTGAGGCACAAGGGAGAATCAGCAGCTCTGCTGGAGGTCACGGCGTGGGCGCCCAGCGTGGCTCTGTGCTGCTTCTGTGGAGAATTTGGGGTTTGTTTCTCTTTCTGTGGCTCAAGGACAAACTCCTCAGACGCTGCAGCACCCTGGGAAAGGCAGGGATCCAGAGATCCACTGCACGCCAGCCCGAATCCTGTCCTGACTGAGGGCCCTCAGCTGAGGGGTGGGCACTGGGTAGTCCATGTGGCACAGCTCTCTCATTTAGCTGATAAAGATCTGCGCCTTATCTGGCTTCCTTTACAAATGGAGGCACTACAGTTTCCAGGGAGGTTTGCTCTGGTCCCGCTGGTTTTGTAATTTCATGGTAGGATTATCAGAAACTGCTGGAAGAGATGAAGTTGCAGAAACTTCTGTGCTTTTAATCCCCGTTCCTCTCACCAAAGGCACCCCCGGTGCTGTGCACACACCAAATTCCACGTGGGAATGTCTGGGAGAAATGGATTTACACTGCGGAAGTGCCAAGCACTTTGTGATCCAGGCAAGCCCATCCCTGACATCCTGGCCCTGCAATGGAGCAGGCAGTGGGACGTGGTGAAACCCCAAATACAGACACACGAGGAAAAGCTGTGTTTGAAGCAGAAATAATCACTAAATGTCTGAAAATCCATTCATTTCAGTGAGAAACATGGTGCACAACTTCATCCCAGCCAGGTTCTACGTTCCCAGTGCGAATCACAGGGATGGGAATTAAATCAGGTTCTGCTCACAGGTACACACTTGATATTTACCCTGCTTTTTACAGCAGAGGATCCGTGTTTTCCAGCCAGTCTTCCCCCATTTAATAAGAGAATTTTAATAAAAGATTCCTTGCAGGCATCACCACAAGGAGGGATTTGGGATCCTCAGGCTTTGGTTGCAGCCATGGGAGAGCTGAATTCATTACCAAATATAAAGCAATTATATATTTTTTTTTTTTCTGAAGAATCTTATTACAAAAAAATAAATGGATCTTATAGGTGATCACATCAGGGTGTCCTGAAGAGAAGTAAGGATTTATTGTAGGGAAAGTAGGCAGAATGTTTGTATTTGTTTGAGCTGCCTCTGGTGGGAGCTGGGATCAGAACCCTGGGAGGGTTTTTGTGCACCTGGGTCACTTGTGTTTGGATAGAGCCAATAAAACCCGTTATTGGGAAACCAATTACACTCCTTTCCATATTATTATGTTGTGTAAAGAGCAAGGACAGAGCACAGCTTCTCTCCTCTTTCTGATGTTTTCCATCTCCTTTAACAAGAGCTTTGCAGCAGATGCTGTCAGGAATTTTAATAAAACAAACTGCCTTTCTGACTCACTTGGTCCATTCCTTCTGGTCCTTATGGGCTAAAAATACATCCCAGGGTCTAATTGAGGGAAACTGCTCTTCTCGCAGCTCCTTCCTCCCCATCCCTCTCTCAGTGGTTCCCCTGAGCAGTGCAGGTTTAACTCTTGCAGAGCTAGCACAAAGACCCCCCAAAATAAATAAAGAGATGAAATTGCAGAACAATGACGTTTCTGGGGTTGGGAGGGACCTTAAAGCTCATCCCATCCCCTGGGCAGGGACACTCCCACTGTCCCAGGCTGCTCCAAGCCCCAGTGTCCAGCCTGGCCTTGGGCACTGCCAGGGATCCAGGGGTAGCCACAGCTGCTCTGGGAATTCCATCTCAAACCCTCCCCACCCTCAGAGGGAGATTTTCCTTCCCAGTCTCCCACCCATCCCTGCCCTCTGGCAGTGGGATCCATTCCCTGTGTCCTGTCCCTCCATCCCTTGTCCCCAGTCCCTCTCCAGATCTCCTGGAGCCCCTTGAGGCACTGGGAGGCTGCAATAAGACAGATCAATAATTTTTTCAGTCCCAAAAAAATGTGACAAGAAGCCCCAGTGCCCTTGGGAATAGAAGCAGCAGGAAGAGCTGGCCAGCTGCTCCTCATCCACCAGGAAAAGCCATGCTGGGGCTTCCTGGAGAGGAGACAGAGCTGAGAGCAGAAAGGGATGGGAAAAAATCCAGCTTTTCCTCACTGCTTCTCCTCCAGCCTCTGAAACTGATGAGTTCAAGTCCCCACGAGGGTTTTCTGTGCAAAAAATACCTTGCTGGCTCTTTACTCCGCGCTGACCTGGTGTGTTTAGCACTTTCCCAGCTCCGGGTAGGGTTTCCATACCTCTGATGCTCTGTCTCACACCTGTGTGTGGGTGTTTTTTTTTCCCCAAAAAGATGGAGAAATGTGAAGTACAGTGCCCTGATCTCTTTGGGCTGGGGTTGTTCTTGTCTACAGTGATGAGGGCACTTGAAGGTGCTTTGTTCTCTTTTTGAGGTGTTTCTTGTTTCCTTGCATATCCTGCACTTGTGGAAAGCCTTTGTGTAAATAAGAGATTTGTGGAGCCCGATCGTTTTTGGATAAGGTCCCCATATCACCTAAATTCTTCTGTGTCTGGGGGGGTTTTTTGTGTCCCAGGGATGGTTTTTACCACGCAGGGAGTTGTAGCTGTAAAACTGTGCCCGAATTTCTTTGTGTCTCCATGTCTTTGTGTCTCCACTTCTCCTGGAAGCGATTCCCTCCTGCACACACGAGCCCACAACTCGCCCAAGCACAGAGTTATGACCAGCTCTGAGTGCAGCCTTCAGGAAGGAGGAATAAATGACTTTTTGGGCCAGACCTTGCTGGTTTTCCTCCTCTGCAAGAGCCTCCCCTGCTCCAGAGATGGGGTGAGAGGCTGGGGGCAAGCAGGGCACCATTAGGATGGATTTTGTGTCTCTTTGTCACTGAGGAAGGTGGGCAGAGGCCAATCTGTGGAAATCTTCTGCAATAAACTCTGGTTTTAACAGAAGGAATATTGCAGCAACATGGGAAAACACAGTTTTGTGGGGGGAAATCCAAATTTTGTATTCTTTCTTTCATAGAGCCGATCTATTCCCACGTACTCACAAAATATCTCCTAATGAAAATTCTCAGTTCAAACACAAATAGTGCTGCTTTGAGCCACCCAGCTTTGTGTTTTAAGGCCCCTTGAGCACACTGGCACCTTGTTCTGTGAGGGAAATTCTTGCTTCAATGGCAAGAAATTAATTTTAGGGTGGCTTATTATGCACCACAAACCTTTTTAACAGTGGTCATAAGGCTGGAAGCAAAGGGAAAGAGACATGGCTCCTGCTTGATTTAAAGCACTTAAGTTGTTATGGATTATTTATAATTTTATCCTCAGCATGGAAGGTAAAACTTGTAATCCATGGCCAGCAGTACCTCACCAGCGTCTGAAACCCACGGCTGCAAACATTGCGGGGGGGTTATATTTCTTTTTTTACACAATAAAATGTGATCTATGGTTGTTGCTAACTTCATAGTGGTACTGATTTGGGACTTTTTAGTGTCATAAAACCCGTGAAGCAGAGACTTCTGGAATGTGAAACACTGACACAGTGCCTCTGGAGCACCAGAGGTAAAGCTGGCTGATGGAGGTGGGTTATTTGTGGGGATGTGGTGCCTGGAATTACAAACACTGCAGGCTTCAGCGGCACACACAGAAAAATTCTCTGAACTTTCAGAACTTTGTGTGGGAGTCACAGGTCTGCTCTCTCTGAGGGAGAAAAGCAAAAGGGGAGGTGGAAATGCTACTTCAGAGGAGCAAATATTTGGATTTTAACTCAGAGAATTTCTCTGCAAAGGGTTGCAGTGCTGATGAAAGGACAGGTAACTGTTATTTACAGAGTGTTTGCATCTTGCTTGATCATTCAGCTCCATAAGTGCTGCAGGGAATTGCCAGCTTGGAGCATCCTGCTGGTGCCAAAGCTGCTGGAGGAGCCCCTCTCCACATGCAGCAGCTGAGTCCAAGGGCTCACCCCAAAAGCACCATGGGAATATCTGATTTACCAGAAAGTTCTAGTCAGGCTCTTGCTTCTGGAGGCACAGGCTTCCCAAACTTTTGATGAAGAATCCCATCCTCTAAAGCTGTGTCATGCAGCGTGAATAAATAACAATATCCAAACGAACCCTCCTGCAGCTCTTTGGATGCAGACCCAAAGTTCAGAACAGGCTGGGAACTTGCTCTACATTCTCCTCTGGTGATTCAAATAAGCAACAGGGAAAAAAACTTTCTTTTTTGGACTTACCTACATCTCCCTGCAGATTTATGTTTATTGCTTTCCCTCCTTCAGCTGGCAGAAATGAGGTTAGGCTCTCATTACCCACTTCAGCTCTTAGTATGCTGCAGAAAGTCGTCTGAAAGTGGCAGAATTAGCACTGTCATGCTCTGTGCTGCCCGTTCCACTGCAGCACGGAGCTGTGATCGCCTCAATCGTGCACCTGCCGTGCCCGTGGCCAGCACGGTCTGGGCTCTGCTCGCCTCAGCCCTCACACGCACACAAATCCATCCTACACGTCCTTTTCCTGCCCTGAACGCACAGGTTTGGAGCATCAGCCATTTCCAGACACCCAGGAGAAACAAAGCAGCAGAATTTTTTTTTTCTTTTTTTCCCCCCTTCTCTCCCCCTTATGCAAATGAAAATGAGCGAGGAAGGATAAAAACCCAGCCCGGCAAAGGCAGCTCCCCATCCACACTGCAGCAGCCAGCTCTGTACTTACAGCTCCGAGCAGGGAGATGTCTCAGGATCCCTACAATTTCCTGCAGGACTCTTTGGAGCTCTCAGCCAGGCGGAACGGAGCCGTGTGGAAGGTCTGTGCAGCTGGGAGATAATGGAAGTGTTTTCCCAGCTGGGACCACGAGCCTTTTATCCGCTGAGCTCTGCGCGTCTCTTCCCCGGTGCTAAGCGTGAAATGCGCTGCCTTCCCCGCGCTGCTCCAGCCAGGACCCACACAATTAGCGCCTCAATCAGATAAACAGCTCCTACAGCCCGTGCATGTCCCTGTCTGGAAATTTGGGATGTGTAAAAATCAGCTCTGCCTGGCTCATCCTTCAAGAAAGCTGAGCGAGCGAAAGCGCAGCTGTCAGAGCGGAGCATGAAAGATTAAATGTGCTCTTGCTGTTCCTCTCGTACAAATATGAGCTCCTGTCAGGTAATCACAAACCTCTCTCCTCAAAAACTGGGTCACTACATGGGCTTAGGCTTTTAGAACAGGAGTGGGAATAGTTTTGTTTAGCCCTGGCAGCCACAATCGTGTCCTGAGCTCCGTAAGGTTCGGCTCGTGGGGTGGGAATTGTCACTGGAATCACATCCCAGCACTGAGCGACCTCTTCCAACACTCAACTGCCCCTTGGTGTGTTACATATTCAACACATTTAAAAAAAAAATGGAAGGGAGACTTGTTTGCCTAAAGCAGCACTGACATAAATTCTGACTCAACTTCAAACCTCCTTGGATTTCCATTTTCCCTCTTGGGACTGTTTCAGCAGAGAAAAGGCAGAGTCGGGCAGGGCAGAGTCCTTCTCTTAGTCGGAGAAGTTACTTGAATTCACCACTGAATCCCAGAGTGGTTGGGCTTGGAAGGGACCTTAAATCCCATCCATCCCACCCCTACCATGGCAGGGACACCTCCCACTGCCCCAGGCTGCTCCAAGCCCAGTGTCCAGCCTGGCCTTGGGCACTGCCAGGGATCCAGGAGCAGCCACAGCTTCCCTGGGAATTCCATCCCAGCCAGGAGTTCCTTCCCAATCTCCCATCCAGCCCTGCCCCTCTGTCACTTCAAAGCCACTCCCTGTGTCCTGTCCCTCCATCCCCAGTCCCTCTCCAGCTCTCCTGGAGACGTCTCTGGCGACGTTGGAAGCACCTCAGCTCTCCTGGTCTGCTCCTGGCTTGGGAATTGGGGACACCAGGATGTGCCAGCTCCTGGAATGTGCCCACAGGTGCCCAGCAGCCCCTGCCAGCCCCACTCCGGGCTCTCTCAGCCTCCTCCTGATTAACAAAACAATTTTGCACTTCCATCCCGTGAGCTCCTCAAATGAGCTTTGCCGACAATTAATTAAGCCTTGCAGCACCTTCTATAGGAGATAGGCATTATAATTAGCAGCTCCATTTTTAATTAGGAATAAAATTTCAAATTGAATTTTAGGTATTTCCTCATTAATTTTTTTTTTAAATAATTATGGGGCTTTTTCTAAGTGGTACCAAGAGTAAACAGACGAAAAGTTACTTGCAACAGATTAACCAAGCTTCTTGTAGCCAATTTTAAAAGTTTATTAAAAATTCAGCCTTTTCTATGTCAAAATAAAAGAATTTCCTTACACATTTCTTGTCTAACAAGACTGGGAACAGAATTTTTCACTTGCTGAGGAAATTAATGCTGTTAAAACTTTTCAATTTCCAACGGAGAATGTAAAAAAAAATATTTTTAGAAACGTCTCTTCAAAAGGTTAATTGTTCACTTCAAGATTTCTGTAGAGCCAGGCTGGGAGAGCTGGAGAGGAGAAGCTCCAGGGAGAACCCAGAGACCTTCCAGGGACTGAGGGGGCTCCAGGATGGAGGGACAGGACACAGGGAACGGCTTTGAAGTGACAGAGGACAGGGATGGATGGGACATTGGGAAGAAATTCCTCCCTCTGAGGGGGGGAAGGGTTTGAGATGATGGAATTCCCAGGGAAGCTCTGGCTGCCCCTGGATCCCTGGCAGTGCCCAAGGCCAGGTTGGACATTGGGGACAGCCTGGGACAGCGGGAGGTGTCCCTGCCCATGGCAGGGGTGGCACTGGGTGGGGTTTAAGGTCCCTTCCAACCCAAATCTTTCTATGGTCTCTTTTTTTTGCCATTCAACAAAGACTGTAACACTTCAGTGGCTGAATTTTGAATTTCTGACCATCTGAATTTTCTTTTTATTAGAACTTGTAAATTTCTGATTTAGATTTCTCTGAACCAGCTTACACCCTATTAAAGATTCTGCCCTATTAAAGATTACACCCTATTAAAGATTTCTTTGAGAAATGACACAGAAAGTGACGATAAATTTGAATATTAAAGCAGTTTTTCCTAGAGGTCAGGATAAAACATTTGCACGTCACCCAAATGTTGTGGCTTTGCCTGGTACCCTGTCAAAATAAAAATTCATTGAGAACGACATTTCTTTGTCAAATAGCTTGCTTTTGAAGAATTGTGATGTTCCATCAGAAAAAAAAAAACAAACAAACAAAAACCCCACATTTAAAAAAAGAAGAAACAAAACCAAATCTAACATTGATGATTTAAAAAATAAAATAAAAAAATCTCAACCTCTGTTGTGTTTCCAGCTGTCAGAAACCCCTTAAACAAAACTTTTCCAGCTTTAAGGAAGGGCTGCTCCTCTTGGAGTTCTGACAGTGTCGGAGCACAGACAGCTCCTGCAAGCTGGTCCCACCTCAGCAGCCTGGGACGGGCCTCCAGTCACCTCAGAAGTTGGCTCTGGAGTGACAAAAGCCTCCCTGCCTCAGGATGAAGTGCACGACGTCCTTGTGTAGCTCTCAGGACGCTGTTGTGGGCTAAAAATACCTGGGAGATAGGATCTGGTCTATGAAGCAGACAGGAGAGCATCAGGCTGGGAGACAGGAGGGAATTGGAAGTTGAGCCAAGGTGTCTCTTGCAAAATCTGGGGCTGGGAGGCACTTTCCCCTCTGTTTGCTTGGTGAAATTGGAGATGCCTTGGGATGATACACATGGGGTTTGTCGCTGTGCCTTCAGGAGCCGGAGATTTCCAGCTCCCTCCGGCTCTGTCAGCTCTTCTATCTCTCCTTTAGACAGAGGAGATAAACCCAGGATGTCTTTATCAAGTTTTTAACTGAATTAGATCAAGGACTAACATGATCTAAACTCTCCACTGCGCATCAGCTTGCTCAAGGGCAAATCCCTGCGACCACAAAGACAAAATTTAAAGCCTGAGATGAGTTTTGGTTTTTTTTTAACAAAGGAATGTGATCCCGTCCCATGAGGGGCTTTACTCAGTTAGTGCCACCTCCTGCTCTGACATTCATCCATTAACCCACCCAAATTGCAATTTGGTGTTGACTCCATGCAGAGGGTTTTGGTTGCTCTAAAATTCTCTAAATCACAGAACTGCAAAATGCTTTGGGCTGGAAGGGACCTGAAGGATCATTTCATTCCAATCCCCTGCCGTGGACAGGAACAACTCCCCCTCTCCCAGGTTGCTCACCTTTATGAATGCAGGGCACTGCTCAAGTAAGATTGAATTAGTTACCTTCAAAGTGCTAATTCAGTACACATTTCCCAAATTATTGGCTTAGTTCCCCCTCAGTCAATGTTAGACACATTCTAAAGCAAATTTCAACATAATTTTTCATGAGTGCAACCTTGCAATTGTTTTTCAATACAGGGGTGATGTAATTTCAGATTCATGGAGTTACATCACCTTTGTCTTGTGAATATTCCTTGAAGTCTTGTCAGAGACAGATATTGGCAACCTGAGAGCAAAAATCCATCATAATTCACTTGCACTGTAAGAATTAAAATGTATCATGAAGTGAATTGAGCTGCTGGACAGGCTGCGAAGTTGAACAGGGCAAGCACTGGGGAATGATCTGCTCCTGCATGAAAGAGGCCTTGAAATCCCACAAAAATGGATTATTGCACTCTGAATTCCCCTCAAAAATTGCTGCTGGAGCAGAGAAACCAAGAAAACCCAACCCAACCAAACCAGCCTGAATTCTTGGTGATTCTGGGCAAGTCTGGCTCCTCCCCACCACGAGGAAGGGAGGTGGTACAACCACTCCAGCAGTGAAGCTCCAGAAAAAGGATCCTTCCCTTTGGATCCTTTCCCAAAATGCAGCCTTCTAGAACAAGGAAAGGGATTTGCTCTGGAAACAATGTTCACAATTTTTACCTTTTTGTGCAAGTATTTTTTTTAAATATCATTTTTAAATCCTTACTATGCTCTTACCCTGCAGCTGGAGAGGGGACTAAGTGCCTTCTTCATGTGTTTTAGCATTGTGAGTTATATTGAAGAATATTAATGTAGAAAAAATAATTGTCAATTGTAGGAAATACATTTGCATATAGAACAGCTGTTTCTTCTGTAGTTTTTGTAGATTTTGTTTTATTTTATTTTACTTGGGACACACACGTGATGGAGACATGACGCTGAAAAAAAGAAATCTGCAGGTTTGACAGATAAGTGTTCAAACAGATTTTCTGCTGAGTGTAAAAAAGACTCAGTTCAAAGTACAAAGCTTATTGGTCTTCTTTTTCATAGTAGATCCATCAAAGAACCAGAATTAGGCAACTTTATCCCTTGTTTGTATTCCACAAAGCTCTTTCCTCTGCCTGAACTTCAGGCTTTGTCTCCGTGTGGTTTGTTCAGGGCTCCATTTCAGAGTTACGGACAGCCCCAGTCAGCTTTGATAACAGGGGGATTAATTAGTCCCCAGCTCCACAAATAAACCAGAAAACAAACCCTCTGAACTGCTGCCTCTGTGCTCCCCTCCCCACCAAAGATGATTAAAGAGGGAAAGAAGCAGCTCAGGGATGTTGTTAGTCCTGTGCTAAAGTGCCCCATTGATCTCCGTCTCTGGAATAAACGCCAAGGTTTAGTGGGTGTTAATCCTTGCAAAATGTGCGGCTTATTAATGATCCCCCCAGCAAAGGTGACCTCTGGAGCCAGCAGTGATGCTGTGAGAGGAGCCTGGGGAGCTCCTCTGCTTCCAGCTGCCACAGACAAACTGGTTTCAAACCCGTGTCCTGGTTCTGGGGTGGGAAACGCTCGGATCAAGAGCTGGAGGTTTATCCCTAATGGAACTTTAACACCAGGACAGCCCCGACTGGAAATGATTGGACAAGGAAATTTAAAAAGCAAAAGCAGAAAGAAGTATGAAGGGTTTTGCTGGAGTTATTTTTGCTGCAGCTGGTGGTGTTATTGGATGTGGTTTGTGTTTTGAAGCGCAATCACTGTGGAACAACCTTTGCTCTCCAGACAATCACAGTGACCTTAGTGAGACTTTCTAATGGCTTTGTGGCTAATCCTGTCATGATCTTCTACTCATAAAATGTGGGGAGCTTGCTTACCTCTTTGTTTCTTCAAGGGTTTTGTGTGAGATGTGGGGGTTTTGCTTTTATTTTTATGCCTGTGTTTCCTTTGCTATATTTTACATTTATTTTTTAAAGAAAAAAAGCCGTCTGAGGGCACACCAGCTGTGTGTTCCCAGATTTCCAGGGTTGTGCTCGTGCTTGTACCTTCCTGGATGTGAAAAACCTGATAAGTGGCTGACATTTTGCATCGATTTTCCTCAAGGGAGAGAAAACTCGGAGCGGAGGGCCTGGGAATTGCAGTGTCCCTCCATCACTTCCCCTCCCAGTTGTGCTAAATGGTCGCTGGATCGATGTCCACCATCTGTGCCCCGTGGAGGAGGAGACCACTGCCTGCAAGTCCAGATGTCACCTAATGGGTGTCAGCTGCCAGGAGCCACTCAGCTGTCAGAGGGAGGGCTCAGAAACCCAGACTGCAGCAGAAAAATGCACAAACCCTCTCCTTTTCACAGAAAACCGGGGGAGCTACAAGCCAATTAACCCTTTCAGGAGTGGCTTTCTCTTATCTGACACTTGGCAGTGTCCCCACAGGGGACAGGGTGAGAGGGAACAGCCTCGGGCTGTGCTGGGGAGGCTCAGGGTGGACAGCAGCAGGAATTTCCTCATGGGAAGGGTGTCAGGAATTGGAACTGCCCAGGGAGGTTTGGAGTACCCATCCCTGGGGGTGTCACCTGGAGGTGACACTCAGAGCTCTGGGCTGGGGACAGGCTGGACTCTGTGACCTCAGAGGGCTCTTCCAAGCTCAGTGATTTTTTCATTCTGTAGCCACGCTTGACCAGGTAAATGTCCAAGCATTATAGTTAATGGTAAGGGATTAAGAATTAAAATCCATAAATGCTGCATCATAGGCACCGTTCTCACAGAGGCGGATAAAAAGTGGATTAAACCCAGCAAATATGTTCAATTTTCTCTATGATTTTTTGCATCCTTTAAAGACTTGTGTCTCACTGCTCAGTACATTTCAGCCCTGCAAGAAAATGCTGGGTGTAAACGTTAAAACAAATCCGCCTTGATCTGAAAGAAGGAAAGGGAAAATAAGGATATTTCATCAGGAACTGTAGGGGCAGGACGAGGAGAATGGCATTGAACTGAGAGAGGGCAGGTTTAGATGGGATTTTGGGAGGAAATTGTTCCCCATGAGGGTGATGAGACCCTAGGATGGAATTCCCAAAGCAGCCCTGGCAGTCCCTGGATCCCTGGCAGTGCCCAAGGCCAGGTTGGACAGGCCTGGGAGCAGCCTGGGACAGTGGGAGGTGTCCCTGCCATGGCAGGGGTGGCACTGGGTGGGATTTAAGGTCCCTCCCAACCCAAACCACTCTGGGATTTTGTGATAGTGGTTTTAGAAAGTGACACAAAACCCCTTCAAGCGCTGTTGCTCCCTCCTGGTTCCTCTGGTTCCTTCATTTCCAGCCAGGTGTTGATGCCAGTGGGATCAGATCCATGGCAGAGGGAATTTCACCTGCTCTTTTCCCAGCCAGTCTCCCCAGGGCCCCCCAGGACCATCTCTGAGCATCTCTGCCTCCATCACAACTTGGTCTAATTGAAAATATGAATGGTGCAGTGCCTGTGATCCAACACTGGCTGCACTATCAGCCCTTCTTTCAGGGAACCAGTATATAAAATCCACTTATTAAAAATGTATACACGGGAAGAGTGAGTGGAATTTTATAGATCTGGTTTTACTGCAGAAAATGCAGTTATTTGGGGCTCACAAAAGCTGTAAAGCTGCACCTAGGCTTTTACAGCACTGAGTGAGCTTAGATGAATTAAAACATTACATTTTCCTGCATCCTTCTCTGGATTATGTTTGAGGACGTTTTTCATTCGGGGTTTTTTTGGGTTTTTTGTTTCTTTTTTTAAATTTCCAATGGCAAACAGAAAATATTCCTCTCTCCAGCTGTAGATAGAATTAATGAGGAATATAATATTCAGACAGGGATCGTCTGTATGAAGACACTTGCTGGATGCTTTGTACAGAAATATCCTCATGTTTTGACACGCTGATTTCTTGTTCTCTGACAGGGCTATAATTTGCTCTAAGAATTGTTTCAGTCGTTTCCCAAATATTTTTCATGCTGTGTTGGGAAGAAATAATTGAATTTGGTAAAGTTATACCAACTTTCATTACGCTGAAAAAGAGCTCTCTTTATGCAACCCCATCAACCTCCTCCTCAAAGATCAGCTTAATTAAAACTCCACTCTCTTAAAACAGACCATTGCTTGTGATTGTAATGAAGTTGAATGAAAACTAATGAAAATTAACTAATGCAGGTTGGGTTTTGTATCTCACAGGATGATTTTGTGTTGCTGTTGCCCTGTGACAAGAGGGGCTGTACCCAAGGCTCAGCCTGGCTTTGTGTTTTAACACCGAATATATTTCAGGGGTGCATAAAACCCCACAAGGATAAACCCTGCAAAGGAGGCAGCTCAGTGAGAGGGAAAGCTCAGCTCAGGAAGGGTTTTATTTGCTCAGAATCTTCCCAAAATGTTGGGGAAGCCTGCAGGAGGGGTTTGCTCTGGATGCTCCTTGTCCTGTTTGGAGATGTTTTCGGGGCTGATATCAATAGATGACAAACCTGACAAAGGACAGCTTTACTGGGGTCAGAGACTTTGGCATTTTTCACACAGTCATGGGACCATTAAGGCTGGAAAAGACCTCTGAGGTCACCAAGCCCAACCTATGGCCAAACACCACCGTCCCCACTAAACCCCATCACCAGGAGTATTTTTAGAATGCGCTTTCACACAGCTTTAGAACCCACTTTTATTTCAGAATCTGGTTTTCATGTCCTCCTTAAAATGAGAGTGTTTAGCCCATCCTATTTAGCCCTCACCCAACCAGTTCCCAGCAGTTTAACACCCCACCTCTCTTCCCATAACACAGCCATCCTATAAATCTTTCTAGGGAAAGTCCTCTCCACTGTCCAAATCTTTGTGCGTCTTCCACCCATGCAAGGGATTTTATCAGGCTATTAAAAATAAGTTATGCAGGCTTTGTGCCACACAATCAAATCTCTGCTTGTTAAGCATTTAGTGCCAGTGATCAAACCCCCTAAAATGTCAGCGAGGTCAGAGCTTGGTTGTGTTTCCTGCATAAAAGAAAAGCTTGGCTGACGTGCATTTCCCTGTATGGAAATGTACTGGATAAAACAATTATGTGAAACATTCCCTTGGAAATTGTGGCGCTTCTTCCATCAGTTTGCAGTTTCAACTGTTGGGCAAAAATGTGTGAGGAGAGGTTGGGCCTTGGTCCTGTCAGACCTTAATGGTTCTATTAAATGAGGGACATTTTATAGTTTTTTGTTTGTTTTGTTTTGTTTTGTTGTTTGTTTGGGGTTTTTTTATTATTATTATCTATTCCTGATACCAAATCTAGACCTTTCCTTCTGGTTCCAGCATTGAGCACTGAAATCCAAAGGAATCCATGTCCTCAGATAATCTGCCTTCAGCCCATGCCACTGCTGTTCTGAAAAGCTGGTGCCCACATTTCTGCGTGATTTAATAAAATTTTGCATGTTGGGGAAGTCAGCCCTGCACCTGGTCTATTACAAAAAATTTGCAACTTCAGCCTGCAATGTTGAAATGATGGGGTTTGGACAGTGGAAGATGTCCCTGCCCATGTGGAGGGTTGGAATTGGGGGGTCTTTAGGGTCCCAATCCAAACCATTCCCTCGCTGTGAAATGGCACAAGGAGTTATTAGCCACACTTAAATCCCAGAAACATTGATTTAACTTCTACCAGTGCACCAATCCTGGATGAAATCTCCCAGCTTCTCAGCCTTAACTGAGCCTATAACAGTTCATTTGAAAAAAAGAAAAAAAAAAATTAATTCATTTTTATGCCATTCCCAGTCATTAGAACATAAACAGGAATAATACACTCCAAATACCATACACACTTCTGCAAGACAAGACAGGAATGATTTACCAGATCCTTTTCCACACAGAGATCTCCCTGTTATCTCCTGAACACCAGTGATTTCAACTCGATTACAAAAACTGTTCCACCAATTTTTCTCCTCTTGGTGCGTGAAGTGTAGTGAACAAAACAAACATCTCAAATTAACTTCACAGTAGCTCATTTTAATTTTGTCTTGTGCTATGAGAGAGCTGATAACCTAAATCAGCCTGATTGTTGTTTCAGCCAGTAAACAGCATATTTTATCCTCTGTGTATCTCTGGTAATGGCTGGTGCTCAATCCTTAGGATCTGTAAATTCATCTAATTATTAATTTATTGATATCACCCTTGTTGAAACTGCAGGAAGGGTTTGGGTTGGAAAAGACCTTAAAGTCCATCTTGTTCCACACCTTCCACTGCCCCAGGGTGCTCCATGCCCTGTCCAGCCTGGAACACTTCCAGGGATGGGAGTACCAAGTGGAGGAAGAACAAGGGGAGTCACTTTGCATCCCCTGTGTCAAAATCCCTCCTTGAGAACACCCCAGAGGACTGTAATTAACTCAGGGGAAATGATCACTCAGGCTATCACTGGGTACACCCCTTAAACCCTTTATCTGCACTCTGTGATGTCTCAGAGTGAAATTAAGTCATGTAAGAGCAGAATTATCTCAGCAAGGAGAGTTTTTATTGCGACCTTTCAGCAGCAAAACACCCTTTAGACACAGCGCCCAATAGTGTGGTTTGGGGAGGGCAAAGGAAAGCCAGCAGCTGAAGGAGAATCAAGGAATTCCACATCTGTTGGTAAGAAAAGCCCTGGGAGGCCACAGATCCCAGCAGTGACTCCCTCATCCAGCTCTCCATGCTCTGCCCTGCCCCAGCAGCACCCCTGGAAGTCACTGGGGAAGGATTTTCTGGATTCCCTTGCAGGAACTCGTGTGCATAAAAGATAAACTGCCCATTATTATCCCCCAGTAATGGATTCACTCCTTTATCTCCAGTAATAAATGGCTGTAATTTGGACCCGTGGTTGAGACCACGTTCGGAAAAAGGTCAATGTTGTGGAGGTCATAATTGTCACCACAAAGTGTGACTGTCCTGGTGTGGGGCCTTTAGCTGATATTGATCACTAAGTTTTTTTATCTTCTTCATAAATACAAGAGGTTTTCCACAGATTTTGACCAAAGCACCTCATCCTTTCATTCACTGGAAGGACAACGTCTCTTAGCTGCTCAAACTGCCTCTTGCACTTGTAGAAAATAAGAATGAAATATTTAAAGTGGAGTTAAATCCGCTTGGGGTGGGGGGGAAATGGTGTTTCTGCTGTTTTGTGTTGGTGAGAATAAAGACAAAGTTAAAACCCCTGTTTGACTGACAGTAATGGTGGACTGGAGAGAAATTAGGACTGGTGCTACTGGTATGGAAGATCTTTCAGTCCAACCTGGAAGATGAAGGGAGAGGAGGGAGGAAATGTGTGGCTGTGCTACTGCTGTGTTCATGGAATTGAATTCATTACCCACCACCGGTTTCTGAGGAATAAATCTGTTTAAACATCAGACCCGTGCCCAGGTCAACCATCAGCACCAGGCAGGAGTAATAAATCCTGGGAAATGCCCTGCTGAGGATGGGAGATGCAGTCTGGTGTGAGTGCTGTGTGTGACAGCCCTGCAGCCGCAGCTGCACCAGGAGATGTTCCCACAGGGAGCCACATCCCTCCTCAGGGGCTTCCTGCCACAACATGACACCAAAGAACTTCACCAGGGCACGGTGATGAGCAAAGCAGGAAAAGCCTGAGTTTATTTACAAAACTCGATTTTATACATTTCCAAAAGTGCCTGTGGATTGGAGGATGAAATCCCACCTCCCAAACCACGTTGTCAAGAGAACTGTCAATCAACTTATTCTTTTTACTTAAAAATACGTAAACAGTGAAGGACAGTCAGGAAAACAAAGCTATTGTTTATAGTAAAAGTGTAAGAAAATGAAAATTTTGACTCCAATATGAAAGACAAATCAGAAGGCCCAGAAAAATCCTCAAAACCAGGGTGACAGCTTGCCATGAGTAGCTTTTATCACTCTTAATTCCATCGGGGGAAAAAAAAAAAAATCCCANAGCCCTGCAGCCGCAGCTGCACCAGGAGATGTTCCCACAGGGAGCCACATCCCTCCTCAAGGGCTTCCTGCCACAACACGACACCAAAGAACTTCACCAGGGCACGGTGATGAGCAAAGCAGGAAAAGCCTGAGTTTATTTACAAAACTCGATTTTATACATTTCCAAAAGTGCCTGTGGATTGGAGGATGAAATCCCACCTCCCAAACCACGTTGTCAAGAGAACTGTCAATCAACTTATTCTTTTTACTTAAAAATACATAAACAGTGAAGGACAGTTAGGAAAACAAAGCTATTGTTTATAGTAAAAGTGTAAGAAAATTAAAATTTTGACTCCAATATGAAAGACAAATCATAAGGCCCAGAAAAATCCTCAAACCCAGGGTGACAGCTTGCCATGAGTAGCTTTTATCACTCTCAATTCCATCGGGGGGAAAAAAAAATCCCAAAGAACCCTCCAGATGTGTCTACAGAAAAGCTGTTGTTTGACATCCAGTTGGTCTGGCTGCAGCTCCAAGCAGCTGCCACGGGGCTCACAGGGATGGCTTTTCCCTTTTCCTGGGCTCCACATCTCCGGTTCTCCTGGGATCTGCCCCGGGGTAAAACACTCCACTCTGGGGCAGCCTCCTTTAGGTGCGGCTGCAGATGTGCAGCCATCCAGATGTGGGGCCAAATCCAGGGGCAGCAGTGCTGGCTCTGTCCTGCCAGGGCTGTTGGGTGGTGTTGTCAGCCCAGGAAAACCCCTTGGCCCTCAGGGATCATCCCTTGGGATCAGCCTGCTGCTGGAGAGCTGCCAGCTCTGGTGACTTCTGACAACGAAACAAGAACTGCCACAGGATCCCCCCAGGACCTGATCTTACTTTTGTCACTGACAAATCTGATGAATTCAGAGGTTTCAAGGTCAAAATACTGAATAAAAATCCAAACTCTGCCCAGCATTTTCCAGTCTCGGAGCAGTGCGTGTCGGGATCACTGGTAGAACTGTGGTCTGAGGGAGGTCAAGACTACTTGTGAAATGTTGATTAAAAAGGTTGATTAGTTGGCTGATTAGATGTGAGGTTTAGATGTGGATTGTATTTAAGGATCAGCAGCAGTTAAGGGAAATTTATAGCACGTCCTGAGCACCTCAGTCATAGCAGCTAATGATATTTTAACCATAAAACCTCCCTTTCAGGTGATAGTCCTCACCATTAGAACAAAAGCAGAATCAAAGGATTTAAGACTCTTTCTTCTTGGTTTACAGTCTTCAATTCTTTTTTTCCCCCCTCTGGAAGCCTTAAAAAGAACTGCAAGAAATACAAATTTTAGGAAGGGAAATCAAGCTCCAGTTTGAATCCCAATGGAATTACTGAGAGCAATCCACAGACTTTATCCACGAATACATCAAAAACACCTTGATGTAAATGTTATTTATCTTCACAATACACCCATGAAATAGGAATCTTCCAATTTTACAGGGAAAACCTGGCCCTTCCAGGGGAAAGAATCGGGATCTGGATCTTTGGGAGGCTTTTTTTTCCCAAAATAACCAGGACAAAGGGTAACCAGGCAATGAAGCACCAACATGGAATGTTTTCCCATGGTGTTTTGGCAGAGCCACAGTCACAATGTGTAATTCATGTGTCTGCTCTGAGCCCACTGGTTATTTCCTCCTCTAAAGACCAGGAGATGTTTCAAATACCCCAAAATATTGACCAGGACACAGAGTGAAGGGTAATGGAGGTTACCAGCCAACAAAAATCTATTGTGTGATTTTTAAATCCAGTTTTCACTCTAGCAAAGCATCACTTCCCCCTCAGTAATGTCAAATAAGGTATCAGCACATCAAAATGTCTGTTTCCTTGTGGAATAAACATTTGTTGGTGCAAATGGTGCACAGTGCTGATCTGGAGGGCCCTGGTAGGCAAAAAACACATTTCAGTTCTTTGATTGCAAATCTGAATTCCCCTTTTTAGTGTTGCAGGACTGTATAACTTTGTCACTTGCAGCTGAGAGCTGTGGGATGCACCAGGGGCTGAATTCTTCTGCATTTGACATTATAAATGCCACCTATATTTGTATCTTTTTTTTAAAAAAAACCCTATTATTCTATTTCTGTTATAGGTATTTTTCTACCTGCATAATTCATGGCTTTAAATAGAATTACATGAACATTTTTGCCATAGCACTTAATCCCCTCTATACCTTAAAGGAGATATTTGATCTTGAGAAGGATTTGTTTCTTGAGACAACTACAGCAGTATTTAATTATTTCTGTTTAAAATCAAGCAAACTTCACAGACAACATTTTTTAATGTTAACCTCAATGGATTTGCTTTTAATAGCATAAAAGAAGTGTGGCTAATGATAAGACTCTTAAATTCTTCTATTTTAATCCTTTCCTGACCTTCTTGCCTTCCGTAGTCTTTGGTAACTGCACCCAAAAGGAAAAGGTTCCTCCATTTCTTCTTCTGTAATGCAGCGAAATCTGCAAATTACAGTGATTTTGATCCATAATCTCGCAGGCACTCCTGTTTCTGATCGTGTTCATGCTGGAAATATTGGAATGTTTGAGGATCCAGCCTTGGTTTGTGTTGGATTACAGGCAAGGCTTGATGCAGACCACAGTTCACCCATCCCTTCCCATGTGCAGGTATGGATTAAAAACCCCCAAATCCATTGGACAGCTTCGGGCACGAATTAGGCCTGAGAGAAGCTGATTTCTGCCCTCACAACTGAACACCCACCCTGGAAAATGAGGGATTCGTTGGGTGCTCCCAGTGAAATCTCAGCTCTGGTGTCACTGTAGGCAAAGTCTCTTGCTGTGCATATTGAAGTTGAAATTGTCTCTTTGTGGTGGGGAAAAAAGAACAACCCACCTCCTCACTTATTATTGGTTGCGGGATCATAATGACATGAAATGTTTTAAAATCTTACCTCCTGACTTTAAAAATAAGTAATAAATACCAATACAGTGATCCCAGGCACCACAACTTGTGTAAGTACATGTGGGCACAAAGCCAGTGTAAAGTGATTTAGGATTGATTCACTATAACACTTTTTCTGCAAAAAAAAAAAAAAATTAATTAACTTTTCTGTCATTCCCAGTCATTAGAACATAAACAAGCATAATACACTCCAAAAATCCAATTCTTGAGGACCTCAACAACAGCTTCTTTCTCTCTGTTTACTCATTTTTAATCAGAAAACCTGCCAAAAAAAAGTATTCAAAGACATTAAAAAAACCCACAAAAAAACATTCAAAGACACTCAAAGAAAAGGTATTCAAAGACACCAAAAAAGGCATTCAAAAACACCAGAAAAATCAGTAGCATTGTGTTTCAAACAAAAGCAGAAAACAAACCCAGGCCGGTGTTTCCACCCCTCGTTTGTTTTGCTTTGGCTCTTTAAACGCACCCTTTCCCGAGGGGAAGGAAAAATCCATACTGCCCAATTGTCTTTCCATTAAAATCTGCAACAAACTCCTACGGCTTTATAGAGCAGCGAGCCGAAGGCAGGAATATTTGTCCGGGTATCGATCACTTGCTGCAGGATGCGGCGCCTTTTCCCCGGGCTGGGAATCTCCCATCGCTTTCCGAGCCCGCAATTCCTGCTCCTCCCCGGCGCGGGAGGAGATTGCTGCTTTTTGTCCGAGTAATTGCTTTGAAGATTCAGGCCTGGATTTGAATCTCGGAAGGGCAATGTATCCGGGAGAATCTCAGGAGAAGGAGGGGGAAAAGCTTGTGGCTAATGGATAGGCAGGGAGCACCACAGCAGTGTTTTCCCTGGAAAAAACAAGGCGTGACATGGACCTGAGATCAGGATCCTGAAGTTTAGATGGACAACCCTACACAGAGCTCTGAATTCCACTGCCAGTGGTCAAAATCTGTCATATAATAATCTCAATAATGCTGTAAACATATTTATTCAAGAATCTTTAAGTGTCTTCACGCCTCGGTTTTACCTTTATTCCTTTCCCCCAAAATGTGAAATTATTTCCCTTTCCTGAAACAGCAACATTTTAATCACAGAGACCCTCTCTGGAGTTATAATTGCATTATTTTTATTTTAATTTTTTTACCATTTCCTTAGATTTAGCCATGATCTGGTGGTGTAGTGAGCGGTGACTCTGCCAGGGCAGGGAATTGGGATAAGGTGGGATTTAAGTCCCTTCCAACCCTTCACACGAGTTTATGAAATAGCAATGGTAGAATAAAGTCCTTAAAATGATAATTGTGGCTCCTCAGAAACAGGATATCCGCCCTCCCCACACCTACAGTTTAAAAGTTTAAAAACTTTGACGTCACCAGAAGGATTTGTAAGCCTGAATTTGAATTTTCACTTTCAGGCCAGTTTTTTTTTTCTTTTTTGCTCTTACAATCATTCTGCAGAAACAAGAAAACCCCACTGCTTTTCTTGGCATGATTGTTACGATCTATTCTCTAAATACCTTGTCTTTCCCATTGATTATTGATTCAATCCATGGGTAATTCACTCCTGATGCCCTGCCTGGGCTGAGGTGAAATCCCTGGGGACAATCAAGGTTGTGGTTCTTGACTGCAATGGAGCATAATTTGTATTTTCCCCCCTCCAAACATCTGTGTTGCCTGTAGGGAGTTGTTATTTCAGCTGGAATTTCAGTCCAAGCTTTGGAATTAGTCATGGATGACACTGCTGTCCTCATTTTTTGGTGTCCTCTCAATTGCTTTATTTGGCTTGATGCCTCTCTGAAGCCACACCTGTAATAAAATTATCATTAATATGGTTAAAGCAGAAAATACAGCTGGAGTTGAGGCCCTTTTTGGCAATTTCCAGTGTTCCCCATAAGGCCACCAAATACTCCAGCTCTGGGGCCTTGCTCCACCTTGAGGGATCCACCAACAACATCACCAATCTCCCAGAATCCCAGAGCAGTTTGGGTTGGAAAGGATATTAAAGATCATCTCATATAAAGGACGTTAAACGTTTAATGCCATGGGCAGGGACACCTCCCACTGTCCCAGGCTGCTCCAAGCCCATCCAACCTGGCTTTGGACACTTCCAGGGATCCAGAGGCAGCCACAGCTGCTCTGGGAATTCCATTCCAGACCCTCACAGGGGAGAATTTCTTGCACACATCAAACCTCTTTTGGTTTGAACCCATTCCTGCTGCTCCTGCCACTCCAGCTCCTCCTCGGCTTCCTCGTGGCACCTTCAGTCACTGTGAGGCTTCCATGAAGTTTCCATGAGGTCTCCACAGACTCTTCCCTTCCCCAGGCTGAACATCCCCAGTTTCCTTGGCCATTCTCCCTCGGGAAGGTGCTCCAGGCTGTGTCTGGAACTGTCCCACATCCCCCCACCGTGTCATCCTGCACCTCAGACTGGGAACCTCATGAAGAACCCCGGATTTTCTGTGGCCAATAATGTTAATGAGCCTGGAGAAATTTGATAAAATACCCTGGCTGTTGTGTAAGGAAGAACACTGAAGCTTTTTCTTGCCCCCAATTGTTGCTGCTGAAGCCAGAGCGCGTTTGAAGATCTGAAAGTTTCCTTTTGAGGCAAAAGTCGCCTCCTTGTTCTTCCCCTCATGCTGTGTTGACACGTTTTCATCAGCTACATCGTGTTACCTCTTCTGCATTAAAGCCTCATCACAGCCTTGGAGTTTGCAGTCACCAGCTACAAACAGAAAGATTTCTCCCTGCGAGACCAGAGCATTCCTCAAGCAATTTTCCACCTTTATGCAGGGTTTTGTTTCATCAGGGTTGATTTTTTAATTTTTTATTTTTTTTNAGTTATAACAAAAATGTAATAAAGAGTGTAAAGACAAAAAAATGGATTAGGGAAGCTGTTTAAAATAAATGGCATTTTATTTTTGGGGCTTTTTTCCCCCACTTCATAGAATGAATGGTTTAGGTTGGAAGGGACNGTTGATTTTTTAATTTTTTATTTTTTTTCCGTGTTGTTTCTTACCATCTGCCTTGCAATTAAGCTGTTTAAGTGCACCCACATCAAAGAAGGGCTCTGGTTCTCTACAAATAGACCTCTCTGCTGCACTGCAGAAGTGACAAAAATAATCCACCCAAGTTCCATGGTTTATAGTGATGAAATAAATATTTTTCCCTGGTGTTTTTTTATTGACTTACTCCAAAAAAAAAAAAAAAATCAAAAAAAGGGCATGTTAAATATGTCTAAATTAAGCAATTCTTCGCTGGAGAAAATCTAGCCAGCAACATCTTTATTCTCTATAAGTCTTTCTATACAAACACAAATGGTATTATAAAATAATTGGTAATTTCTTGTGTTTTTTCAATTTTTTTTTTCAATTTGCCTCTATTAAAACCACAATGATAAGATCCCATCCCTCTAGTACATTTAAAGATAATTTTTCTGGAAAAAGCTAATTGTGGTCTGGATGTAATTTCTAGTGTTCAGGGATTACGGAGAGCAGGAAGCTTGGAAGGAAGAGGTGGGAGATAAGGGTTGAAGAGCAAACTTGAGCCANGCTTCACCACATAACTTATTATAATTATAATAGAACCAAAGCTTATGCAGGAAACAGAGAAAATCCAGTGTCTGAGGAAAGGAAAAAAAAAAAGGTGCAAACGTGCCGATGGTTTCCATGATGTGACAAGAAAGCAGCTGGATAAAAAGTGGCCAGGACTTGCAGGTAATTTGGGGTAAGGTTTCGGGGCCCAGGCGGGTGATTGCTCGCAGTGACCTCCCTAAACAACCTGAAACCACGCTGAGAAAATGGGATTTTCTGTTGTCTTCCTCGCTGACCTCTGCTGTCAGCTCAGAAAGAAAGCAAATTAATCAGAGCGCGTTTGCTTTGTTCGGGGAGCGATGTTTTCTTTTCCACGCGTTGTGTTTTGTTTCAGCAGCTAATGGGCCAATTTATTAAGGAAAAAAACGGGAATTTGGCAAAAGCCAGTTTCTCTGTTAGAGCCTGATGAGGAGCCTGGAGGGGGCTGCTCCAGCACAGAGGCACAGCCCAGCAGGGTCTGAACCTGATCTTCCACCCTCGGGCGGTCCCCAAGGATTTCACATCCAGTCTGTGCCTGGGCTGGGGATGAGCTGAGCCTACAGAGGCAAACCCCAAATCCTTTGCTGTCCCGTGAGCTGCGGTTTGCCTCAGAGTGAGTGACAACACCATTTCCTCCCACCTGGAAATTTGACTTGGGGCTTTAACCTCCCTCTTTCTCTCTAACTTAAACCCCCCCTGGCTGCATTCACACACAGCTCTCCAGAACTTGCCCTGATTTATCCAAAGGAGACAAGGAATGATTTTCCCACGGTGGCTTTTTTTTTCCTGGCCAGCAATTAAAATTTCTGCCATCCTTTCTGCAAGGCAGGCGCAGGGCCCTTTTGACCCTGAGAGCAAAACTCCAAAACTCCAGTCACTTAAAACTCTTTCACCTCCTAGACATTAATTTCTTCTCTACATTTCAGAAACTTCAGCTCTCTTCTGCACCCCAGGTGTGGAATCAGTGCTCAGCAAAGCCCCATCCCTCTCCCTTCTCCTGGGATTGGTCCATCCGGGCTCTCCTTTATGGAAATCACATTTTTCTCCCTGTGCAGGGCCTGAGCAGAGATCAGCGTATGGAAATTCAGCACGTGGTGTTGGGAGGGATTTATCCAGCTTTATCCAGCTTCTGGGGATGGTCCCTCACTGCTCAGCCAGCTGGAATCACCATCCCTGGGGATTTGACTCCGTGATTTCTGTATTTCCATGGACATTTGTCTCCTAGGTGCCACCAAAAGGCTCATCAGCTCTGAGGCAATTAAAACAGGGGATTTGCAATTTATCACCAGCTTTGCCTTGTTGCACTTTTCCCTTTTTGCTTTCATTCCAGCCATTGTAAGTAACCAAATTTCAATTAATTGTCAAATTTTGAGAGAATTAGGCTGAGTGTTTTCAAAGTGATGTCGGGGCTGTGGCAATCACTTTGTTGCTGCCTGGTGTTGTCTTAGAAGCTTCCCTGAGATGCAACTTCCATGCAAATGCAGGAGCCGGTGTTTGAAGAGCTCTGGGAGGGCTCAGATCAGAGGTGTTGTCTCTGGGCTCTTCTCATCTAACGTCACTTCACAGTGAATTTGTTTGCACACATTATTTACCTTCGGATTTCTCCTTTTTACTCCAGGACTGATCCAAAGCTTGTGTCAGGCAGTAGAAAAAAAAAAATGTGTCGAGTTAAAAAAAATTTCTGTTGATTTCAGAGGAACTTCTCTGCACCTGAAGGGAAAGGAGTCAGATTTTCTGTCATTTCCATTCCTGGAAATGTTGGTGATTGTTTCCTGTCCCATCACCCTGCCAGGGTGACCCACAGTGAGTTCTCCTCCCTCCTCTGCTGAGTTTTCCTCTTATGAAACCCTCCTACGCCCTAGAGGGGCCTTATAAAGAGAGATGTGTTAATTGGGAGAGGTTTAATTAGCAAAAAGAAAGATATTGTAGCCTTTGTACTGATAATATTAACAATATTCTCATTTAAAATCAATGGGGCTGAAATCTGTGGAGCTGAAAGGGCGGAAGGAAAAACAGGATTCCCACCTGTGATACACTGAGTGTATCAGGTGAACTTTCATCACTCTTTCAGCCAAGTTTTACAAAATTATAAGGAAAGATCTTTAGGATGAGGCCATCAAGTCTAGCAGTTCTGAGTAATGTAAATGAGCCCATATTTTTAAATAACATTATGGCTAAAAATCACACAGCATCACTACGGCTCAGCGCTGGACTCATCATATTCTTGTCAAGAGGGAAGGAATGAAGTTGCTGTTCAGAGGAGTCCTCCAGGGCTGCATTTATTACAGGAGAGCAGAAGGGAGCTGAAAGCATAAAAACGCAAGCAAACCTGGAAATTCACCCCCAAAAAACCTTCTCAGAGGAAATACTCAGAGTGAGCTTTGTGGTTCCTTGCGTTACTGTCTGAAATTTACACTTTAATGGGCAGGTGTTAATGAGCAACAGCTAAAGCCTGACCGGTTCTCTCAAGAGCTGCTTCAGAAATAAAGTCTTTCCACCTAAACAGAGTAAAAAAAAACCCTTAAATTTTGACTGTATGTGGAGCTGCAGCCTGTGTGGGGAAGAACAAACCCAGTAGAGAAAGCTGAACAGATTTAAACAATGCAGAAACCAGGAGGGATCAGGAGTGCTGGATGTCACAGTCCGGCTGAATTTGTCAATGGATTGAGGGATTCACTTTTTATGGGGGAAACTCAGAACAGGATCTGAAGGAGCCAACAGGGAAGACGGGGAGAGACTGGAGGGACAGGACAAGGGGAAGGTTTCCCCTGCCAGAGGGCAGGGTTAGGTGGGATATTGGGCAGGAATTG
Organism: Hylia prasina; assembly: GCA_013397195.1. NCBI lineage: Eukaryota > Metazoa > Chordata > Aves > Passeriformes > Sylviidae > Hylia > Hylia prasina. The sequence goes on from VYXD01013616.1 coordinate 293,410, forward strand.
TCCCCTGGGGGGTGGGGAGGGGCTGGGATGGAATTCCCAGAGCAGCTGTGGCTGTCCCTGGATCCCTGGCAGTGCCCAAGGCCAGGCTGGACATTGGGAGGTGTCCCTGCACATGGCAGAGGTGCGATGGGATAAACTTTAGGGTCCTTCCAACCCATTCCATGATCCTGTGATTTATGACTTATCAGAGCTATGCAGATCGTGTTGTTTTGACTTTTCTTTCAAGGTTAATTTTGACTCCGAACGCATAAAGGTCGTTTTCACACAACTCTTTTAAAAAATGAACCACTGCAAATCCCAAATACACGTGGCTCCAGCAGAGCTTGAGCAGGCAGAGCAACAGCCACAATTCATCACGAAAAGCAGGTGTGAAAGGGAGAGTAAAACTATAATCAAAATGAAAAATGACCAGGGTTTGTTAGGAAAATTGTTATCACTAATATAATCAAAATATTATATTTTTATGCACATTTTTAGCTGGTTTCTTCTTATTCCCTCTTAAGCAATCTCAATTTTCAGGATACCCCAGTCTGTAGTAATAACAGATATTATATATCTTCCGTCTATGCAGTCTCTGTAAAGATTCTCAAGAGATTCATCAACTTTACAAGCTACAGATATATGATATAGAAACGAATCCTATACAAATTACATATCCCTGGAGTATCACCGATCACATCCTCAGGAAAAAAAAAAATTTAAAAAAATCCCTGCCTTTCCATTAAAAAGCCTTAAAGTGGAAATTTCCAAAAGTAAAAGACCTGCAGGAGTGAAGGGTTAATAAATTCCGCTGCGCTGTAGAAAACAAGATTGCAGGCAGAGCTGTGAGTGCAGAGCTGTCTTCCTTCCCTGATAAGGGAATAAACAAGGTGATTTCGGCACAACTAATTGTCAGAGATAAGCAGCAAATGTCAGGCGGGGAGGTGAATCCGGGCTGTGACACTGGGAACATGTTAAACACCTTTACCTGCCTGAGCTCAGCGAGATCAGAGCGCGGAGATTAAGCCTCGTTTGCTTCGCCAAGAGCTGCCGGGCTTGGTTTGTTTCTAAAACATTCCCAGTCAGGAACGCGCTTCAATAATGGCCCGAAAAAAGGCACGTTCAATACCCTTTTCCCCAGGGTTTGCGTGTTTGGGAAGAAGGCTTTTCCCAGCTCCAGAATAAATCAGAGGGCTGTGTAAATAAAGCCTTCACGAAAGTATGTTTGCCTGTCATTAGCCAAACCACTCGTTGTTGCAAGTATTCCTAAGTATTCCTTGGAGAACCGTTTCATCCCAGCCTCAGCAACGCGTTTGTGCTCCCGGAGCCTTCCACAAGCACTTACTAAAGTCAACTATCCAAGGAGTTAAGTGGAGTCTATTTATAAAAATAGAATCTGGGAGTTAAATGCCATTAGTCATTTTGAAAGTATTGATAGAGACTCTTATCAGAATGATTAGAGATATTCATTATCCAGGCATTACTTATCCATGGGATTGAGGGACGGAGCAGGATTCCTGCTGCTCTGCTCAGGAAAGCATTTACTGTTCCACAACATTTGTCTGCGAGCAGCTTTTGATTTAACAGATCCCCGATGTGTTGAACGCACGCACAGCAACCCCAGGTGTGGCTGTTCCATTTGGGACATTCAGGAATCCCAGGCTCGTTGAGGTTGGAGAAGATCTCCCAGACCATCAAGTCTGAGCCGTCCCCACCCTGTCCCCGGCCCAGAGCTCTGAGTGCCACATCCAGGAATTCCTGGGACACCTCCAGGGATGGGCACTCCAAATCTCCCTGGGCAGTCCCAAGGCCTGAATTCTCCAATTCTTCCTGAATTTCTCCACGGAAATGCAGGAGAAGCACTGCATTTGCCTCCACCCTATTTACACAAGGTAAGGTTGAAACATTATAAATGATCAATGGGAGAACTGAAAATAATTCCGATTTTTAATGATGTTTCTGACTATTCCAAAGCCGACTGCTGTCAGGCAGGGAGGGAAGGGAGCATTTTCCCAGTCAGAATTCTTCCTCAAATGCAATTAAAAGTAGTAGAAGGTTAAAATAAAAGTTATAAGAGAGCACAGCACAGCAGGACCGGGAGGAGCAGGGCAGCAAACAGCAATTCCCTCTGGACTATGAAATGAAAAAGGCTTACTAATTCATAAACTAAAGGTGTCTGAGCTTTAAAAGAGAGAACTTGTGGGACCATAGCTTCGATTTTTCCATTTTATTAACCATATGATGTGCTGTAGGCATGTAATTTCGTGAGTTTGGAATTCACTCACTTGCTCAACTCTGTCTTACAATCCCTGCCAGCACCTTGAAATAAGAGCATTTCACAGCAGCAATATCCACCGGCAGAGGCTCCCAGCTGGGGGGGGAAATCCATTTCATGTTCTGCAGGGCTGGCAGGGAGGAGAATGAGGGAGCAGGGAAAGGCAACAGTGATGGAAAGGGAGAAGAAACAGGATTTTCAAAACTGTACTGATTTTTTTTTTCTTTTTAAAGAGGTATTTTTATTAATTTTTTTTGTTATTATTTTTGTTGCTCTTATTTTACTGTGTTGTTCCAAGAGCAGCATCCTGCCATGATGCTCAAGAGGTGCTCTCCATGTGCACCTTCTGTACCCTGAGAATAGGATTAGAAAATAAATAAAAAAAAATTAAAAAAAAAAAAAAAAAACAAAACCCAAACAAAAACAAAATCCAAGACATGGAATATAGGAAGTGTTGTTATCACCTTTCTCCAGGCACAGCCACACAAATGAGTGCAGGGAGAAGAGAGGAAAAGGTGGGAGCAGCACGGATCAACTCCACTCTCCTGGGTCAGAGCCTGGGTTCTTTCCCTACGACAGCTCCAAAAGGACCAAATGTGCCAGGGATGATTTCCAAGAGGGACAAGGATTATTCTTCACCTGTCAGGTTATTAAACCCTTCCATAATCATCACTGCCACAGAGCAGGATCTTGCTAAACTCATCCTTAGCCTGGCCACCTGCGCTGCTCCTGTGTTCTTTGTATTCCTTGAGAGTGGCAGCATCAGAAACAAGGTATTTCCCTTCTGCTCTAAATTTAACCCTGGCTTTCAAACAGGCCATGGGATGAGCTTATAAACTGCTTTAATTGTCTGAATTCTGCTCTCTAACTCGTGCCTGAGCCATCACTGTGGAATGATGCGTTAGGGAGCTGTTCTGCTCGGGAAGAGGCACAGGTGAGACCTGGGTTCCTCAGCAGGAGATTGATGGACCCTTCTGGCCAAAGTAGTGTTAGCAGTAAAGAGCAGCTCTCTGGGGAGGAGTAGAGCCAGAGCAGGGGCCGGGGAATTGAAAGACACAGCAAATAAAGATTATTTCACTTAATTATTCTCCTCAGTGCGAGGCCCGGCTCCCTCCACTGAGCGCAGGGAGAGGGACGCGCACACAGCAGCTGCCGCTCCCTGGGGATGTGCCTTTAAAAAAAACGCGCAGACACAGCTCATCCGAGGACCTGCGAGAATTCCCAAACTCCCTCATTTATCCCTGCACCCAGACGGGCACCTGAAGGCAGGGAAAACCCCCGAGGCGAGGGCAGGTCTGCGGCAGGGAATGGTCCCACCGCATTAACGCCGGGCATTCACCGCGGAATGGGGAGCGGATTTGGAGGAAATGTCTTTGGGAAGTTGTTACTCCGAGGCTGGTGCCTTTGGGAAAGGCGTCCTGATGTGGGAATTGTCAAGGCTCAAGCAGCGCAGGAAGGAGGGAGGATGAGTTCTGCGCTTGGAGCTGCTCCAAAGTGCACCTCCTTTGCCAGGGAAGGTTTAAACTCTGTCCCAAAAGATGCAAACCCCTCATTTTCAGCCCTTCACACCTCATTATCTGATCTAGCAGGGTTAGTTCGAGCTTAAGGACTTGCTCCATAAGGAAGGAGTTGTCTTGAGGATAATTGCCTGGCCGATCACAGAATCCCAGAATGGTTTGCCCGTTTGGTCCATCAGTTTTGGTTTGATCCAAAATCCCTTTGGATTTTAAGGCATCTTAAAGCCCCTCTCATTCCACCCTCAGGCAGGGACACCTTCCACCATCCCGGGCTGCTCCAAACCCCATCCAACCTGTCCCTGGATTTACAGTTTTCTTGGATTTGCAGTTTTCATTTTGGAAAGTCTCACCTGAAAGCCTCAGACAAAGCATCCAAAGGCACCACAGTTTAGACAGTAAGTTAAATAATTTTGTTGCCAATTAGAAATATTTTAAAGCATTTTCGTGCATTGTCTTGCCTGATTAAACTTTGCTGTGACATTTCAAACTGCTAATGTGTGCTGCTTGTAGAAGTTTGCCAGTCAAATGGAAATTGAGACCTTCAGACTGAATTGTAACTAATTATTCCAAATATTGCTATTAGTAGGAGAGAGTAAATGATATGAAAATGACAGTGTGGCTCAGATGTCTAAATCTTGTGCTGTACAAGTGGAGCTCTCAGAGATTTCCATGCACAAGAATTTGTAGTACTCGATATTGCTGGATAAACTGTAATTCCATCCAGGAGATTTTGCAGGAATAAGGTTCCTCCTGCTGATAGCAGAGCAGTAATAAACCCCACATATTCCAGGTGCTCAGATTTGACACATAACATCCACTTGGTCTATAAAGGGTGATTTTTTTTATGAGTTCTGCTGGAGTAGGGAGAGAGGGAAAAAGTGTTCATCCTGATTTTATGGGACTGGATCAGCCTTTAAGCACCAGCAAAGCTCCTTGCAAGGGTGACCCTAAAAACTTCGGATCAGGGTATGGAAAAGGCATTTTCACTACGAGGAGCAGCTGCGGCTTTAATGTAACTTTAAAGCAGCTCTATAGAGATGGATTTATACCATTTCAGACTTGACCTTGAGAGTGTACATAATCTTCAGCCCTTATTTTCACTCTGTGAACCACAGTCACCTTTCCAGTGGCCGACAAATTCATGGCCCAGTGGTTTTGAAAAGGGAAAGCAGCAGAAATTGGTCTGAAGTCACCAAACATCAAAACTTGGTGAGATATAACTGAGCTTAGTAAAAAACAACAATAATAAATATATTGAAGAAGTAACAATCCCAAAGATTTTAACATTTCTTGTTCCACTCTCTATAAAGACAATCCCTGAAACCATTTTGAAATGCTCCTGAAAATATTTAATGAACTGTGAACTCTTCTGTTACAGGGTTTAGAAATTCATCCCTTTTTAGCTTTCCTTAGTTCACATGGGTTTTATTCTGTGTATATCTAAAAGGGAACAGGGATTTCTGCACGAAGACACAACCCAATATTTATGTGCCAACAGCAAAGGCAGGCTAAGTCTAATTACAAGAGAAATTTGAGTGATTTCCATACCCTAATGGCAAATCCTTGCTTTTTGCAGTGTTGCAAAGCTGATGGAGAAAATGAACTGCCATAATCCAATTACATCTCAGGAGCTGTCTGGTGATTTTAGAAAAACAACATTTACTAATCTGTTAAGTAAGTCACTGATACGATAAAAATTATGCTTAATATGATAAGACTTCATTTTGCATTAAATCACCATCACATCTGGGAATTCCAGTCCCAGTAACACTCTCCAGGAGCTTTGTGATTTAAATGACTTTAGGTTAAGGAAAACAAGAGATGCTGAATGGTTTTACAGCCATTTCAGTGCAGCAGCATTAAGGGTTTCAGTCTAAACCCAGTAAAAAGCGACACGCTCAGGTGAGGAGCAGGGTGGGAGCTGATCCAGGTCCAGGATGATGAGGATGGGAAGGTGGCACTCCGAGATGGAAGCCCCTCTCTGGACAGCCCTTGACCTTCAGCTCAACTTCCCCTGCGAGCTGGGATGAACCCCTCAGAAAGATAAATTGCCCCGCCGTTGGTTTGAACAGAACAGATCTGAGTTTTCCTTGAGATGTGGAAACTCTTCACAGCCAGGAGCCAGTGCAATAATGTCAGGACATTAAGAGGCAGTTTCTGCTGGTGATTTCCACACCTGACAAACGTCCTGTGCTATGGGCCACGAGTTTGCTGTGGGGACGTGGCCAACTTCCTCCCTGTGGAGATGCAGGAATTCATTTCCTTCCCATCCGTAGGCTTTTACTTCCACATTTGCTCTTTGACAAGGAGCTGGCACAGGATGCTTTGGAAAGAAGTAGATGTCTGGGACATGCCAATTTGGGCTGTTAGGCACTCCATCTTCATTCATAATCATTAACGAGGTGGCTGTAAACCCAGATGCACGAAGCTTCGTGTCTCTTTTTAAATTTCCAGCTAAATATGCTCTAAATATATGCATGTCTTTCTATTAAAGCACAAAAAAGATAAAATGGTATCATTAGAGACTGGCTGCTTCTGCCATCCCTAGCAATGGCCAGCTTTTAGAATCCATCTCCATTTTTTGCATCAATTAACTTCTCTAACTAATCGGGCACTCCATGAAAACAGCTCCTTTTTATCCACTTGGGCTAAAGTGGATAATGTTCAATGATCCCTCATTTGCACAATCTGAGGTGGTGAGAACTTCTCTCAGCCATTCATTATTTGATATAATGGCCCTACTTTCTCCGTATCCAAAGTGAACAGCTTTGCTCTTGCAAATTCCTAATCCCCATCATCGCACCCAAGTTGTTTCCATAAGGAAACCAGAAATACCAGCAAGTGCTCAGCAAACCTTTATTCCACACAGTGGCTGGGCTCGTTTTCCAACCAATTTATGTCATGTTGAAAATTCATGTCGTGCCTTATCCTGCATATCCTTCTCATACACGATCCTGTTGGAGGGATGGAGAAGGATAAGACAATAAAAATTAATATTAATAATAATAAAGCCTCAGGCAGATTAAAGGAGAATTCTTCTTTGAACTCTGACACGAGGGGATCAGAAACACCACCCCAACCCCGAGTGTGAGCAGCTGGAGCTGCCAAATCCTTGGCAGTTTTTTCCCAGAGTTGGGATCCTGCTGCACCAACCCAGAGCACCAAAGCAAAGTGAAGTTCATCCAAACTGCAGGCTGGGAAAGGCAGATGCCACCCAGCTGTGCCTGTGACACATTCCTTGTCCAAAAAGACTGAGGAGAACTGCGAAGGTTACGTTGGATTAGGAAAATGAGGTGGGAGATGGTTGTAAATAAGTCATAATTCCTCCACAAGAAAGGAGTCTAAGAATAACTCAACCTAGGGCTTAGCCAGGGAAATGTTAATGAGTTGAAATCAAGGCTCATTTGCATGTGAAAGGCAGAGGCTTTGAGGAGCAGATCTGTAAGGTGGACAATGCCTTTGGGGTCAGGCAGCCCCGGAGCCCCGAGGTTGTGGGCTCAGACATGGGCAGAGCTGCCAAAACCATGGAATCACCGAGGCTGGAAAAGTCCTCCAAGAGCACCAAGCCTCACTTTCCACCACGTCCCCCCGTTCCCACTACCCCAGGCTGTGCAGGGCCACATCTGCTCCTGGTTTGAGCACTCTCAGTGGTGCCTTTGGGCTATCTAAAAACAGAGGGCAGGCACAATTCAGGGAATAAAAAGCTGTTCTGTTTATTGAAGGGCCTCCAGGTACATTTGGGGCAGACAAAGCCCCCCAGGAGCTGCACCCAAAAATGGACCCCGGGTCACGGGTTTCACACTTTGATCACTTTGGTCCATTTGCATTTTGGGGCTTCATCTCCCAATTACAGCTCCAGGTAATGAAGTCATTCGCCCCAAGTTTGCTGCCCCCAAGTCACTTTTGTTTCCATCTCTCAGGCCTGAGGCAGTGAGGTGTCCTTGATCCCCAGGCCTGGAGAGGAATTGTTGTGTCTGACCCAAATGGGGAAGCAGCAGCAGCTCACACTGTGTGTGGGGTCTGGAGTTCTGCACTAAAGAACTGCAGGGTTACAAATACATGGAAAACATAAAAGCTGAAATCCTGAGGCACCACCGGGGATGACGATTCCAACCACTCCATCCCTGGGACTGGGCACCCCGAGCCACCTCATCCCTCCTTCTGCATTTATTGCAGACAAATCTGGTTTCTGCCATTTGTTTACCCTTGGACTCTGCCTCCCTGCCTCGGCATGCATTTTTAATTAGGTGCACTCCAGTTCCTTCCCTGCTTGCTCGCACTTTAATTTGGGAAGCGCAGTTTTCATTAGCTCTGCAAATATCCACTGTTCTCCGCAAAGTCAAATCTATTACTGGCAAAATAACCTTGCTTAGCCCTGGTTATCAGTTATCCCAATAATACTGGGCTCTCTAATTAGTCCAGCTGTTAACTGTTCAAATTCCCAGGGCTTAGCTGCATCAGGCAGCTCGGCATCCACACAATCAGTGCTCTCACTTGGCAGGTATTTTCTTGCAGGCAAAAGTGGCTTTTCCAAGCTCCTGGGAAAGGGACAGGGCTGGGTTGAGTGTTTGGGTTATTTTTTAAATTTCAGAAGGGTTTTCTGGTGGAGTTTGCACTTTCCTTTGTGATTACATCCCTCTGCGATGCTCTGCCTGTTCCTAATGCCACTAAACCTGACACCCCCATCTGGGGATTTCCCTGGCTTCAGGATCTCCTCAGAACACCCCAATTCCCATGGAAAACACGAGTGCTGGAATCTTGCCTTCCAGTCCTGGGCCACGTTCAGCTCCTGCCTCAGCAATTCAGGCGGCTTCACCTCCTCCAGGAGTTTCTTTGCTCCCAACATTCCAGAACAACCAGAGGCTCCTGGGGATATTGGGGGGATCAGGTGGTTTAGTGCTGCAACATGACACAAAA
>VYXD01013618.1:0-71588 GCA_013397195.1 Hylia prasina
CTGAGGTCAGCCTAACTGGCCTACACTTACCAGGATCCTCCTTCCCACCCTTTTTGTGAATGGGTGTCACACTGGCCAGCTTCCAGTCATCTGGAACCTCACCAGTGAGCCAGGACTGTTGGTAAATGATGGAGAGCAGCTCTGCAAGCTCATCTGCTGCTCCCTCATCACCCTGGGATGGATCCCACCTGGGCCCATAGACTTACGAACATCCAAGTAGCTCAGCAACTCTCTGACTGCCTCCTCCTGGATAACAGGGGGACCATTCTGCTCCCTGACACCATCTACCAGCCCAGGAGGACAGTTGTCCTGAGGAGAAGCCCTCTTCCCACTAAAGTCTGAGGCAAAGAAGGCATTAAGCACTTTTGTCTTCTCCTCATCTGCAGTTACTAACTTCCCTCCCATCCAGTAGAGAACAGAGGTTGGACTTACTCTTCCTTTTGCTGTTAATATATTTGTAAAAACATTTTTTATTATCCTTCACAAAAGTTGCCAAATTAAGTTCTAACTGAGCTTTGGCCTCTCTGTTTTTTTCCTATATGACCTAACAACCCCCTTAAACATTTCCTGAAACACCTGACCCTCCTTCCAAAGATACATCCTCTTTTTATTCCTAAGTTCCTTCAAAACCTCCTTGCCCATCCAGGCTGAACATTTGCCTCACTGATTCATCTTTCAGCACACAGGGACAATCTGTTCCTGTGCCCTCAAGATCTCTGTTTTGAAACATGCCCACCTTTCATGACATCCTTTGTTTTTAAGAGCTGCTTCCCAAGGAACTCTCTGAATAAGTGTCCTAAATAGGCCAAAATCTGCCCTCCAGAAGTCCAATGTAAGTCTTATTGATGTTCCTCCTGATTTCACCAAATGTTGATAACTCTGTTATTTCATGGTCACTCTGCCCCAAGTCTCTCCAACCACCACATCTCCCACCAGCCCATCTCTATTTGCAAACAGCAGGTCTAACATAGTCCCTTCCCTGGGGAGCTCACTCACCAGCTGTGACAAAAAGTTGTCCTCAACACACTCTAAAAACTTCCTGGACTTCCTCTTTTCTGCTGTATTAAGTTCCCAGCAGATGTCTGGCAGGTTAAAGTCACCTACAAGGACACGAGCTGGTGATCTTGGTGATGCTGAAAAAAGGGAGGTTTTAAAGAGAGCATCGTCACTGCTGATGGAGAGATCCCAGGAAAATGCTGCAGTATTCCAGCTGTATACAAAGGAACTGTGTTCTTTCATGGTAAATAACAGAAAAGGTACTGCAGGCATGTCAATAAACTTGGATATTCACTCAGGGATAAATACTTGGAATACAATGCAGTAGTTGCAAGCTCAGCAGAAAAATATGTCTTACTACAATACTAGGACAAGACTGCCTTAAGTCCTTAAAACAACCTGAAAAGAAATAGAGGTTGCTACTGGGAAAACATCAGTCATCTTTCACCCCTGCCTTTGAAAAGAAGTGCTGTTATGGTTTTTTTTTTTACTTTATGTCAAAAACTTCTGTCCCCTGAACTGAGAAAGTGACCTCTTCTTGAAGACACTGCACTGTTTAAACCTGAGTGTTATAGTCTTCTGTCAATCACTTCTTCCATCACTAGAGCAATGAATTTCTACAATAACCTTGTACTTAAGTCAATCGCTTCTCTGGGTTTCACAAGATTGCATTTTATCCCAGCAGTTTCTTGAGTCATCATGATGTATCTGGTATCCAGAAGAGGTTCTGTGCTCTGTATTGCCTTGGCCCAGAGACACAGAGCACCTGAAGTTCTGCAGAGCCCCAGCTCCCAACAAGGCTTGTTACAAACCAACCAGCTGAACAAAACACCTTTTGCCATTACCAGCATAGCAGTAAACCATGAATATTCATGAGTTATTGCCCTGGTTTTATAAATTAACTCCATCACTGCTTTTCCATGTAGTCTTTCATATGCACTCTTCCCTTCTGTCCCTTCTAGCTATATTTTGCAAATAAGTATCCCAAAAGCTGTGGTAGTTTTAGCAAACAGGCTGTCAGCACTAACCTGATGAAAGAGTGCATTGATTCAGGAGAAGGGGCGTTTGCTCCAACACACGGTGTTGTCTGCTGACACGTGAGGCATGGGGCTACAGGGAAAAACCACTCAAACACAGGGACAGAAAAGATGAACAAGTTCCAGTTCACATGTGCATGGGAGTTGAGCTGGGACCTCAGCCTCCTGTGTGTGTTTCCATCACAGGGATCAGGAAGGTGCTGCTCCCTCCCGCTCTGTCTCTGTGGGAAGATGTGGCTCCTGCAGAGACCAAGAGGCACTTGGGGTGGAGCTGTTGATCGACTTTGACACTGCCACTTGGACTGGGATAACAGAATCATAGAATGGTTTGGGTGGGAAGTGACATTAAAGATGGTCACATTCCAACCCCTCCCCACCATAAGCAGGGATACCTTCCCAAAGACCAGGTTGCTCAGACAGTCCCATCCAACCTGGCCTTGAACACTTGCAGGAATGGGACATCCAGAACTTCTCTGGGCAAGCAGTTCCAGGGTCTTACCACCCTCACAGTAAAGAATTTCTTCCTAATATCTGAACTAAACCTCTTTCAGCTTGAAGCCCTTACCCCTTGTCCTATCACTTGATATCCTTGTAACAAGTCCTTACAAAAAGGATAAGCAGAGATGCCTGAGCTTTAGCTCAGGGGTGCTGGGGGATGAAGGGCAGCAAGGGAAAAGCTTTGGGTGCAGATTTGAGCGATTTTTTCAGAAGAGGAAAGATGTGTGGGGCAAACAGGAGCGATTTCCTGAAGCAGCATTCGGGCTGGGGCTGGGACACTGCTGAGGGACCTGCCCACCCTGGTGATTCTTGTGTATTTCACAGTGAGTGGTGAAGCCAGCCCTGGGGTCTGGTCCCAGCCCCACGATCTGCTGTGCCTCTATGGGTCCCACACCTCATCACAAGGAGTGGCCACACTCCACAGCTCCTCCACATCACTGCCTCTCATGTCAGAAAAGCACTTGTGGCTATGTAGATACATACACATACATATTCAATGTACATATTTATATACAACTGCAAAATACAGAGTGTGCACTCTGTGTGTGTGTGTATTCATCTGCCACTGATCTGGAACTGATCCTTCTATCACGGAGCCAAGGCCCCAGCACTTGCCAGATTTCTCACAAGTAGTTTACAGAGGGAGCCTTGCTCTCCCTTGCTCTCTGCTGGCACAAGTTCAGAAGGACATGAGATGCTCGTTTTGGTCTCCTGAGTGCTGTGGGTTTCTGCTGAGAGGGAAGAGAGAGATTTGTGTCTGAGGATGGGTAAGGAATTCATTAGGAATTCATCTCGGGTGTTTCTGGCATCTGCAGGGGAAGGAACTGATAGAAGATTAATTCACCAAGGGAAGGTTTTAGTCCAGATTAGGAAAAGGCAAGAGTAAGTTTAGGCACCATTAAGAGTTATGAAACTGCTGAGCAAGGGCTCTTAGTTTGTGAGTTTGGCTTTTGGTACCTGAGTTCTTAAAATAAACTAAAACTATCTGTATGTAGAAAAAAATTTCCAAATTATTTTTTAAAGCTAATCAGCTAAAGTGCATTGTGATTTTCTGTGTGTTTGAGCGGTGGGAGGAAGGGAGACAGAGCAACCCTGAATGAAGTCACCTTTGGTTTAGGTTTCCATCAGGACAATCTCTCCATTTCCATGTACTGTTACAAGGATCTGACAAACTGGGTTTATACGGAGAGAAATGTGAAATGACACGCTACAGCCATTTAATTTTTTTTTTAACTCTCATGTCAGAAAAGCCTGCATGAACCCCTGAAAGGTTTTTACCAGTCTCCCTGGATTGATGACGTGTAACTCCAAAAAACCCGTGTTTCTGGGAAGTGGCCGAGCACACGGGTGGGTGCCTGGTCCTGCCCATAGGAATCTCGCCCCGCTCCGAACGCGGGGCGCAGCCGCACGGGATCCCCGGGATGCCGATGCCGGGAGCGCTGCCCTCGCCCCCCCGGCCCGGCCGCCTCCCCGCCCCTCCCCGCCCGGCGGGACGGGCCCTTCCCTCCGCTCCCGCTGCTCCCTCCGTCCCTCCCTCCACCTCCATCCTCTCCGTGTCCTCCCGCACAGGTGGGACTCCTCTTCTCGCCGCCCGTGCCGCGATGCCGCCGCCGTGTCCCCGCGGGGCCCTGCCCGGGGCCTCCCTCCTCCTCCTCCTCTTCCTCCTCCTCCCGCTGCTCTGCGCGGCCCCCGGTGAGTGAGCGCGGCGTGCGGGACACAGGGAAAGCCTAACCCGGCACGGCCTGGGGAGCGGGAACAAACCTTCCCCGGCATCCCGCGTGGGTGAGAGCCTTCGGACGCTCCAAACCTTGTGCAAGTTGGGCATCTTTTTAAAAAGGTGCTTGTTTGCCCATGACTGAAGCATTTCGGAACAGCCGGGCGCTTGCAGGTCTCCCGTTGCGCTGCCGGTCTGGGGATCAGCAGGATGACCGCCTTGATGTGCTTTGGGGCAGGATGCCAGGCACAATTTTGGAGCAGTCTGATTGTTAGCACAGCCCTCACCCAGTGACCAGGTGCTTTCAGCATTATCATGCTGCTCTGGGTGCTGGTACTGTCACCAGCTGCAGTTTTCTGATGAAAAATACAATTTACTTGGTGAAGAAGACCAATATAGGGTTTCCCTTGTCAAGAGAGCTGGGGAGAGGATGATGGAGTGTCAGAAGCTTCCCTGCAGTGTATATTGCACTCAAGTGTGGAAAGGGGAGCAAAGAGAGCAAGCTTCTCCTGGGAGAAACTGGTCTGCTTTGCCTGTTGAACTGGAGCTGTGACAGAAATACTTCTGGCAGTTTTTGAGAAATAATCTGTTGTTGTTTCCTTCTCAGTAAATGTATGTGTTTTATTTTTATTTGTCTAGATGTTTCAAGGGGAAATAAGCTCAAACTGATGCTTCAGAAACGAGAAGGTAAGTAAAGAGACAGCAAAGTGCTTTCCTTTGTTTTTCCTGGGAGTCGGTTGCTGTCGGGGGAAGCTGCCGATGAGCTGTCCCTGTACCTCCAGCTCCAGGAGCGCAGAGGGAGCAGGAGGCTACAATCACAGGGCCACACCAAAACCTCCTGCTCAGGCAGAGCCTCTGCCTGTGTGCCTGTTTGGGATGTTGGGCTGGAGGCTCTGAAATCCGGGGTTCCCAGCCTCAGGCAGCACCCCTGCCTTTTGCTCTGCACAGAGCACAGCACCGACCTTTTCCAAGGGATGCACAGCAGACGTGGCATTTATCTGGTTTATTTGGGGAAGTCACAAACTTTTCCAAGGAATTATAATGCATGGAAATACTGCTGGCTCAGGCACAGGGAAGAATATGTGCAAACCTGGCTTGGCTCGCCTATGATGCCTTGACTTGTTCTTTTTGTCTTCCTGGCTCCATGTGTGCTTCCTTTTTGGAAGACTGCTCTCTTATGGGAGAGATGATGGCCAAAGGCCCAGCAGTCAGAAGCATGGAATGGCTCACTGGTTGAGGGAAGGTGGTGGAAACGATGCCAACTGGGAACAAGCTGCACCACAGCAGACGAAACATCCCAGAAGTTTTGGCCAGCTCCCCTCAGCCTACTCTACGGCTGAAGCTAAGAATTTATACCCCCACAGAGGGGATTCCACTTTCTGCCAGGCTTTCTAATTTCATACTGGTTTTTTTTTGTGGCATCACTCCACAGCTCTTGCCAGAACTAAAACATATATCCCACCCACCTTTGTTTTCCTTGTGTGTGGGTTCCTTATATCATCATTCTGCAGTGCTTGTGTGAAGACAGGAGTGACCTTCCTGCCCCACAGCAGTGGCCACTTGTTTGTTCAGGTCCCCTGGGGAGAGGGACTGCCTGGGGAGGGCTCTTGGGGCATGCAGACAACATGGCTTAGATCAGGAAGAACTGCAAAATTGATGATGGAAGGAATATGCAGCCTCTTTTATTCCAGTCTTGCTCCCCTTTTCTGGTTGGTTTCTAAAAGTAAGCAGGCCAAGCACACTGTACTGCTTCCCTTGCTGGCAGTGTCCCTTGTGTGAGGGCTCATTCATGGGACATTGGCTCAGCTGTCCCTCTTCCCAGTAATAACACCCAATTCAAGCTCATGGTGAGTTATCAGTTTCCACCTCATCACTGCAGGACTGTTTCCCACTTACTGCAACAAATCACCTATCACCTTTATCTTCATAATGTCCTTCTCTCTGCAGTCCTTTGCCTTCCTCTGTGAGTCTGCCCAGCTCCTACTTCAGTGCTTTTCACATCTCCACTTGACTTCCCTGTCTGCCCCAGTCTCTTCCCTCACATCCTCCAAAAATCCCACGCACACCCGTGTTCCTGATTTCTTCCTCACTTAAATGAACCATCTGAAGGCAAGACTTCTGCTGCTACACACTTCTTGTTTCACAGCCAGATCAATACCATGTCTTATCATTTCCATGTGTGGTCAGGGGCTGGACAGGCACAGAATCATAGAACTGTTAGATTAGAAAAGATCTGTAAGTTTAAATCCAACCATTTACCCAACAGATCCATGTTCACCACTAAACCATGTCCCCAGTGACACATGTATGTATTTTTCAAACACTTCAAGGGATGGCAATTCCCACCACTTCCCCAGGCAGGTTATTCCAAAGCTTGACCACTCTGTAAGTGAAGGATTTTTTCCTAACATCCAATCTAAACCTTCTGTGGCACAACTTGAGGCCATTTCTTCTCATCCTAAGTAGTCCTCTCATCCATGTCTCTGGGAAGTGCATCAATTCCTCTAGCAGCCACAGCAAACTGTTCTTAGGCATGGAGCAAACCAGATGGCACATCTGGGTCTGGTTGAGGGTATTTCCATGCATCCCTCACATAGGTTGCTATGAAAACCTGATGGGCTTTCATTTTCAGGCATACAGGGCATTTGGTAGCACTCATCTAAATGCTACTTTTTTACACATTAGAATCAAAAATCTATCTTTTTAAGTGTTTTTCCCTTCACTCTAATATGTTAATGGTGTTTCTCCAGCTTCCTCAATCTTTTTAACTTCACCTCTCTTCTTCAAGCCAATTTCTGCAACTGTAGCACTTTGTGCTTTCAGGAGAGAACAGGAGACTGGCCCTAACACATACTGTAGGTGCTCCTCGAGTTTGGGTGTTTTAATTTAAATTCCTTAGTTAGCTGCTGTACTTGAGCTCAGAAATGCTTTTCAAGGATCCAGGAGAATGAGGGTAGCAGACAAATCCTATTACACTGGTGATTCCTGGGTTTATTACTCTTACTCTGCTACAGGCATTGCACTGGCAAGCACAAAGGTAATGGCATGATGTGACAATCATTTTCTTACTTGCTGCAAGCAGTACGCTTCAGGCTGACCAAAAACTTCCTGGCATGCCTTTTGTGGGGGGAATTAATTTCAGCCCCTGCTGCTGTGAAGCCTGAGGTGTCAGTGAAAGAAACAGCGGCCAAGGAGTTTCTGAGCAGCCTGAGACGCCAGAGGCGCCAGCTGTGGGACAGAAGCCAGCCCGACGTGCAGCAGTGGTACCAGCAGTTCCTGTACCTGGGCTTTGACGAGCAGGTGAGTGCAAGAAATGGAGAGGGCTTATGAAAAAGAGGGAGAATAGACAGGGATAGAACAAGGGGGATTGGGTTTAAATGAAAAAAAGGAAGAGATTTAGATTAGATATTAGGAAGAAATGGTTTACTGTGAGGGTGGTGAGGCACTGAAACAAGTTGCCCAGAGATGTGGTTGATGCCCCATTCCTCTAAGTGTTGAAGGCCAGGTTTGATGGAGCTTTGAGCAACCTGGTTGACTAGAAGGTGTCCCTGCCCAGATTTCTTCTTTAAAGTGGCAAATGTCACACAGAAATAGAACCTCTGTTACATGTTAGAAATCCTACTTTTAAAAAAATCACATTAAGGTCTTGTACAGAGCTCCTGCCTGCTATCAAACTTAATGAATTGTAACTGCACAAAGTTTGCTTTGTGGAATAGGTGGCCAGACTCAAAGCAATCAATCGTATTTCAGGAAAGTAATTGGTCAGCCTCAACCTAATCAGCTTTTAAACATGCTGAGAGCCACACCAAGCTGGCTCTGATTGGCACTGCTCAGTGAAATGGCACTGACATTATGCACCCAATGCACACTTGTGCCTCCACAGCATGGGCAGCTCCTGACCATCATCAACACTGACAGCTGTGCCTCCACTCTGTATGTGAAAGGAAAACCACTGGATAATAGTCAGTCAACCTCCCTTCAAATGAAAAGGACTCATTTTTTTAAAAGCACTTAATTTGTTAAAAACACTGAAGTGGAATCAAACTCTGCAGAAAGGTCTGCTAAGTAGACACTGGAATAGGGCAAAAAAAGTGTGTCTGGTTGCAGTCCCACATGTAGAATCATTTCTGCTTTTAATAAGAGGTAAAAATAGTTATAGATCTTGAATTCTTGGCTTCTGACAGCTGCATGAATATGTTTAATGAGATTTCATTGGCACAGGCAAGAAAGCTTCATGCTATGTGGATTGCTTGGAAGATGAATGCCCTCATTTTCAAAGCTGCAACAATTAGAAAAATAATCCCTTGCTTGAGCTGAAATAATGAAGGGTACTTTTTTCTAAATTCTCCTGGATATTATGTGGATAAAAGTCACTTCTCAACAGCATGGCTATATCCCCTTCACTAAGGGGAATAGAAAAAATAGGAAAAGTGGTTTTATACATCAGAAACTGAAGACTGGGGGAAAATACCAAAAGGAACAAGGACAAACCATGCAGATAAAGTGAATTCTCCTCTGAGTTCCTGTATGCATTTCAAAAACTGAAATGAGGCCTGTTGTGGGATACAATGAATCCACTTAGTAGGTTTTCTTGAGTATTAAGACACAGTCTTAACAATGAAATAACTGTTTGTTCCAGCAAAGGACTTGGTCCATACTTATCCATTGTGTATTTGCAAAGCTTCACCCCCCCGCCCCAAATCTCAGCCAAAAATATTTCCAAAGAGTCATTCAGATGGAAAGGCTTTGGCTGGGCAAGTATTTGATATCCTTGCACACTATTTTTCCTCTGCTGTTATGAGCAGAACTGAAGTACTTATTGCATTTCCATAGCTGGAAGGCTGCATTGTACCTTTGTTTTTACCCGTCCAAGGTGGGAGGGAGAGATCACAGACAGAAAGCAAAAGCCTCTTGCACCCCAGTCAGGGACATTGCAACTAAAGGCACATGGCAAGGGAGAACTAAACCTTTAAGTTTTTAACTGTAAAATATTGACATAATTTTAGAAGTCCACCACTGACAAGGTAATCGAAATATGAAAGGTGCTTAGCACATATTTCAGATGAAGGTGCTGTCAGTTTAAGCACTTTGCAGTGGGGAGGGCGTGTGGGGCTGGGCAGGACAATTCCTGCACACAGGATCCTGCTAATCCCATAGAGAAGGTGGGTACAAGTCACAAAACCCCTTAGATCTACTGAAGATTTCATTTATGACAGATGTGCAAAGGATCCGAAGTTCTGAGAGAGGCTCTTGCACCACTTCTGTTTCATCTCATCACTGTAGTTTCAGGCTGGAAAGCAAATGCCTTTTTTTTTTTTTCTTGGCAGAAATTTGAAGATGACATGTCCTACTGGACAAACTTGGGGCGTGCTCGTAATGAGTACTACGGTGGATATTACCAGCACCACTATGATGAGGATTCTCCCATTGGCCCACGAAACCCACACAGCTTCAGGCACGGAGCAGGCGTCAACTACGACGATTACTAATGCCCTTTATCCCACTGCAGCTGCTGCCTGTAGGGCTGCACCGGTGAGGCTGAGCCCTCCCTCAGTCAGAATGACCCTGCTCTTTCTTCTATTCATGCCAAACAGCAAGAGTAAAGGAACTGCCAGACCTTGATGAAAGCAACATGATTTTTTTTAAACTATCATTACTTAGTAGTACACTATATATATAAAGTGTTATAGAAATAAAGCTTTTTTGATAATCAGGTTGCCATTATTTAGTAGACTTCATAATAGCAAGTTTAATTCCAACTGTATTACTACAGATTCCTTTTTAAAGGGCTTTTTCATTTGCTGTCCTACAATCAATTGCAAAATTACATTATATCATCTACTTTGGCATATAGAATACATAATATAAACCAGTACATTTAAGATGTGCCTGCCCATTCACATTTCTATTAATAAACCCAATTATTCTTGGAAGAAAAAAAGAAGGTTTCCTGTCAACCTTGAAGTGCTGCTTTGTTACCTCCTCTGCTGTTTCCATACCTACAGCATGCAGCCCTCCAAGCCTGACATGGCAGTTCTGCAGCTCCTGTTGGTCAAGGACACAGACATTCACAAAAGCTAAATTCAGTGCAGATGAGCCTGCCTACCTACAAAGCCTGTGAAAGGATCCTCCAGGGAATGGGCTCAAGGCAGGAACTTGACTTCAGCAGTAATTGCCGAGGCACAGAGCATCCAACCTGAGCGGCCCCAACCCCTCCCAGGCACGATAACCCAAAGGTTATCTGCTGAATACTCCCCTTTGTGTCCATTCCACTTAGTGTCAAGCTTTCAGCCTAGCTCAAAAAAGAGAATAAAACAACAAAGTAAGCTATTTAAAATTAAGTTAGTGTCAGACAGCATCCAAGACAATCCCCTGACAGCATAATTTCCTACTGCAAAATTCCCTCTGCCCCAATTCAGACTGAAACAAGCACATTAGGCTGAGCATCAAAATATATCAGAGACCAGGCATCTGTTAGTGAAACACAGTGGGTTAAAGGGGGATTGTTGTTGATACAATTTTTGCATCACAGTAACATCTGGGAAGAAGATTTCAGCTGTCAGGGGCTTCAGGAGGAGCTGGGCAGAGGAAAGCACCGCTGGCACTTGACAAATGTAGAGGACTAGGAAGGGGCAGGTGAGAAAGGCGGGCTGCTCCATGACTGCTGGAACTGAAGAATCAGGATAACGAGAGATTAAATGTGTTCTACCAACCGTAGCAGTTAGAGAAGACAGCATGGATGTTTTAGCTGTCTCTCATCTCAAGTCTACCAGAAATTCCCAAAGCATGGATCATGGCAACACCATACTTTACACTTCACTTCTTTCTTAACTCTGAGTGTATTTGCTAATCTTTTGCTTAAAGCGCTTGTTGTGTGATGGACTGCTGTCTAAGAGATGCAGTCCAGCACTATGCAGCTCCCTGCAGGAACACTTTCCAGGAGACAGCTCTTTGCTGAGGGAGCCAAACTAAACAAACATGTTGGTCACTTCTCTGCACACACAGATCTACACTGGCCTAACATGCTCCAAAGCCTCAGACTTCCCTAGGCTTAATCTCAGCAGAATCCTTGCCAGTTTAACTGGTTTAAACTGGTGTGTTTCCTTGGTAGAAGAGCCTTCATTCCAAATACGGAATAATCACATTCTGAGTCAAGCACAGACTCTTTTGCACAGTTGGAAACACCTATTCCTAGAAGAATACTTCTATTTTGTGTAGTATCAAAAAAAGTGCACTGAATTTGGCAACATTTGAACCATGCTGGTAATTTCCGTCATTTCCCGGAATTTACAACTGGGAATTCAGACCAGCTGAATAAGGAAGAATAAAAAGAGTGCTGTAAATAAAGACCATGCCTCCCTAGGTCTTTGTAAACTCTGTCCATTCCTGCAGGCTGACTCAGTCTAGCAGCTTTCTGTGCCTTGCAGGCTCACAACCAAATCTGTGGTCTCTGTCTTCTGAATTCTCTATGAGGAAAAAAAAATCTTTTCCATTATATTGTGTTGCAGGGTTAAGGAGTGGGACAGAGTTAACTCTCTACATAACACGTATGATAACGTTTTAGATTTGTGACTAAACCAGTGTAGGCAGAACACAAACTTTTTTGCCTTGGGTGACCAATGCCTGCACAGCCTGTTTTCCACACTGCTCCCCAGCAGGCAGGCTAGGAGTGGGTGAGAGGCTGGGAGGGTACATGGGTGAGAGAGCTTCCCCAAACTGGACAATTCCAAATGGTGTAATGACTTGCTCAACACTAAAAGCTGTGAAAAAGAGGAAGAGGGTGGGGGCTTTTCCTTCCAGAGGAGTCATCTCTGAGACTGGGTAAGCATCAGGCTTGCTTGGGAGAGATGGTGAGTGGCCTTTGCATCACTTGGGTTTTCTTCTTTACTTCAGTCATTAGACTGCTCTTACCTCAGGCCTCAAGAGTACTCATCCTGATTGTCCAATTCTCTCCTACTGGGGCAGGGGAGGGAGTGGCTGTGAGGGAACTTTGCTGTTGGCTGGGGTCACTCACCACAACAGCTCCAAGGTGAGGGCACCCTCCTTGCAGAGGGGTGCAGCAGTTGCAATGATGGAAAGCAAGCAAGGATGAGCCATCAGGTCTGGGGAAGAAGGAGGAAGATTACTGGGGAAGAAAAAATATTGATCAGATATGCTTGGAGTGCTTCAAAGTTTAATTTCCTTTGACTATTTCTGTACCAAAACATAGACAGAATGGTGCACCTCCTCTCAGCATTTCCATTCTGCTGTGCAGACAGCACAGAACACTTCACAACACCATCACCCTCAGCCATCCCAGCACTGACATAACGTAACCTCTCCAGCAAGACAGAAGAGCAGCAATTGTTCATTGTGGCTCCCTGCAGAGCAGGAACAGCCTGGCCATGCTCCAGTGCTTCATGTTTCAAAGCCTGATGCTGCAACATCCCCAAGTTTGTCAGTGTCAGCTCGGCAGATCCAAAAGACTCACAGGGCAGTGCTGCCTCCTTTGCTGGTAATGCCTGCCAGCAAACCCTTCTGCCAAAGAATGGAAGTATTACTGCTGTGTCCTTTGGAGGAGGACAGGTCATCATTCCCTTTAGTGACACAAACATGTTGGTGATGGAGGATTAAGCACTTCTATCCCAGGACTGTTTCCCAGGTGGAAGATGTAGCCTCCTTTGCTTAAAACAGCTTTCTCTGCAGTGGGGTGGACAGAGACCAGACTGCTGTGCGTGGCTTTGACAACACTTAAGGACACTGTTCCCTGTGGCTCTGTGCTTTGGACCTTCCAGCTGTTTCAGCTATGGTATGGACCAGAGCGTTCAGAGGATCCTGCTTCTTGCTGAGGAACATGTTGGCATCTAGGGAAAACACTGCAAGAATAAACAAGCTGGAGCTTGTTCCAGGCTGTAAACGACAACAAACCAGGATGGACAGACTTGTCAGATCTGCTGTTATGAAAGAAGCGAGAGAAGGACTGAGACAAGGAACAGAGAATGAAAATCTGGTTTTTTTGCAGGAAATATGAATTGTTATTTTAGCAAAGCCTCCCCGTTGGTACAGAATTGCACTCAGGAGCCTCCTGCCACACAGAAAGAGCTCTGCTTTGCTTCAAAACTATTGCTGCTCTAAGGAGTCAAGAGCTGCAAATAAGACATTCCCTTCTGCCACCTGAAATCCCTGCACAGGGAAACATTCACAACTATGAATTTGAGAAACTATGGATTTGTGGCAGCTACATTCCCAACAGCTCCAGGGAAGGGACGTGTGGTTGTTAGGGCTAGCAGTGTTGAATATACAGTTCTCTTACTGTTAACAAAGCATCTTCTTCCTGTGGACCAGCCCCTGACCAACCCCCAACAACCCTCAGAGACTTCCTGGCCTCAAGTAGTGTTAAACTCAATACTAGCAAGGCTGGGGACTGGCTCAATCCATCAAACTAATCGAAGCCTTGTTTGACCTCTGTAGCCCGTCTGCTAAGGCAATTATGACTCTTTCAACTTTGAAACTCAATTCAGACCCTGACAAAAAGTGAAAATTTTTTTTCCAATATAGTACATTTCTAAAAAATTTATTGAAAAAAATAGATTTAGATACATTAATACCCAAATGGCAGTGAACTCGCTGGCTACCAAACCTATATAGACTCTGGTGGGTTAAGAGAAGCTCCAAACACCTTAGACACAGAAACTACCAGATTATTATTTCCCCATATAGCATAAAGTTAGGCATAAGGCTTCTCTAGACTACATATTCATGGAATTACATAAAATTAATTAGGTCTGCAAGCCCCCCTGTAGCTTGTCTGTAGACTAGCAATGTGGCTGACAATGCTCCTTGGCAGCCTACATAGAGAAATAAAGAAGTACATCATGCTTGAAAAAAATAATAAAATCCAACCGTGGATCTCATGCTGTAGTAACCTCCAGCAGCAGGCATGGCCCTGCTTGTGAGGATCAAAGGATGCACAGCAGTGGGTGCCTTGCACACCTTTCCTTCTGAAAAGCTGGTCTCACTCAGCAGCACCAAGCTGGCCAGTTCCCTGTGCTGCACCGTGTATTTCCTACTGAGAGTGAGGATTTGCACCCAGCACCAGCCAAGCTGTCCATTCATACAGATTGCAGTGAGTAAACAGACACCTCAAATTTGGTCATGTTAGTTTTACCTTGTCTGCATGAGCAGATGACAGCAGAAAATTCCAATTCTCAAGTCCTCTAGGGGAAAAAAAATCCTGAGAGCATGTCTCAGCTTCATTTACTCTCGAATTCTGTATTTCCAAGCTTTTAGTGCTGTATTCTACTTAACTCCATCAAAAGTGGCTCTTCTGGAGAGGCAGCAGCTCTTTCTTACCTGTGGTTCCCAACACACTTGATGCCTCTTTCTCCTGCTGAGATGTCTAACCCCAGATGGGAGCAGAGCACCAACATGCAAACCTCCATCTGCCTTCTTGAAGACTCAGCTCAGGCAACTTCAAAGTACCTCAGACTTTCAGTCTCAGGCATCAGCAGACGCCTAACATGATTCATGCCTTTCAAATCAGCCCCATGGTCAGTCACAGTCAAAACCTAAGGGCAACAGCTGCCTCAGCTCCTCTTGCTGAAAGGCACTATTAAAAAAGAATAATGGCAGCTCAATAAGGAACCTTGAAACAAAAACTAGAAACAGTATCAGGAAAGTACCAAATCCACAGTCTTGTTGTTGGGGCCCAGTGGGAAGCATCACACACTCTCACAGACGGGCTGTACTGGTACCAGCCACTTGCCCTCTCTTCAATCTGCTCCTCTTATGAAGGAAGTCAGGTTGTGAAGTGACCTAAAGAGCTTTTAAGTCCTTCTCTCTTGTATCTAAAAGTTCAGACTTCTCAGGGGATTATTTTTTTATGAACATACACATTTTGTGCTAGTCTGTAGTAGCATGCTTGCTTGTGCCTACACAAATTCACATACTTTGTACTGAAGCCACTGGATTAAATAAGAAACAGCCCTAGAAATAACAGCTGGTAGCCAGAGCTCCCATTTACTCTCCATGGCTGTGCTGAATGTTGGACCAGGGTTGTACTTGTGTCCCATTTCTTCACAGACTTTTTGCATTCAATGGGCATAGAATTGTGCATTCAATGGCACAATTTGCACAAGGACTGAAATCTAAGGAGAAAGAGCATCATCCCCCAAATATAATCTCCATCTTAAGGGTTTTAAGGGTTAAAACCACCATGCTGGGAGCTGATTAACAGTTCTCTCCAAAGAACTATTGAAGAAGTGGACATTATTTTTACATATGTCCAGCTGTGGCATCAAGTAGGGGGAGAGGCTGTGCTTTGTGAGTGTTTCAGTAATGACAGGTTACAAGCACATTTGGAGCAGCACACCACAGTATACTTTTCAGGCAATTTAGTATGGAATAAATGCCCAGATCAAGGACCTAGATAAAGGCTTCATACAAAAAAAGCAGATCTCAAGCTGCTCGGCCATGAAAAGATGGAGGTAATGTGTAATATCTAAATTCCACCTCTGAATCCAGACAGGAAAATGCATCCTGGCTCCCCATCTCAGCTGTATGGCAGATTTCCAATGGGAGAAAATGTGCACTTCTAAGCAAGGAAAAACCCATTAGTCATAAAAGGATCCCTGCAGCCCCACTCCAGGCAGGACACAGCAATGAATGTTGCAACCCCACCACTGCTGGACTGGCAGACAGCTCAGACAAAGAGGTCTAAATGCCATACTGCTCTTGGAGTCTTCCCAGGGCTGGGCACATCACCACTGCTACTGGCAACTCCCAATTTACCACCAACCTAAAGATACTCAAAAGGTAATAAAAACATCAAGCTTTAATGAGATAAAGTCAAGTCACTTTGCTTGATGAAGTTTAAGATTTTCAATTTTGAGTGGCACTAACGCAAAATACCTTTTAAATACCTTTTAAAAACTAGGAGAATTATTAAAAAGAAGGGGAATTGAATTTTTTTTTGTTTGGTTAGGGTTTGTTTTTGCTAAGATGACAGGCATAGTTACTTAAGTTGAAAGCATTTATTGGCAATTTAGTAACTGCTTAAAATAAAAACACTTCCTCAGTACTTGCTCAAGAAGGCTGAAGTTATGCTCCGTGGTTTAAATCAGTATCATACTCCTGTATCACTACCAACTACCTGAATTGGAATAAATCAGGATGGTTTTGTCCAATCTATTTCAACAGACATCCTGCAGCCCTAACTATACATTGTTAAGAGACAAGCAATGAAAAACCAGTTATTAACTTTGAATGGATTATTCACAGACTGTTGCTTTATAATTAATACACAATAAATCCACAGATGTGCAAATCCAGAGAAATGCCCACAGTGAAACCCTGAAACTAGTAAACAGAAGTTTCAGTATTTTATTAAAATAGCATATTCAACCACTGTAACCAATTATGTAACCAATAATACATTAACTTTATTCCCAGAGTACGCACAACACAGTAGTGATTCAAAATATCCTTATCCATGGCAATTAATGAAAATATCTCAAATTCGAGTGCACAACTAAAACTAAACCTCTGAAAAAATCTCTCCTTTAAAGAATACATAAAGCTCTTATACAGAATTCTTTTTAAACTCTTCTATATGCAGATGTCAGTGTCTCTCACCTGACAATACCACTAGTTTTTTTCTTATGCATAGGAGAACATCTCATATTTTATAGTACCCATTTTATAAATAAATTGGCATTTTCCATCCCGTTTGTGTTTATCATCAGCTTCACAAAGAAACCAGTAAATAAAACTGTCAAGGACAGTCACAACAAAATGATCTCACATCAAGATATAAAACTTGAAGATACTAAAAGATGCTTCTACTCTATTTTACATAAAAAGACAGATTTAAAAAGTGCAAGGCAAGATTCGCAGGGAAAGGGAATATTTATGTTATTTTTAGGCACATCCACTTCTTTAAAGCAAGCTTCAGAATGAAATTCCAGTTCGTTCTTCATGATACCTGTTTTAAAGTCTCTCTCAAAAAAAAATTAAAAAAAAATTACATCTGTCAAATGTCAAGCAGGGAATTTCCTGTCCAACTAATAGTCTTCAGTTATGTCTTGTTCTTCCTTTTTTCATCCTTGCAGGTTTTGGTTTGGGAATATACTGATTGTTTGCCTGATACTCAAGTTCTTTACGGAAGTAATGAATTGCTTTATTCAAACCTTCTTCCAGTGGGACCTGTTCCCAAAAGTGAGGAGAGAATCGTATCACTCTAGGTTCACATCAGCTCATTTCACAATCTTTTTTCATTCACATCTTTTATAACACAGCTATCACAAGGCAGCCAGGGAGTCTCACTCTTAGCCAATCTAAGTATTAACAGCACCACATGCTGGTTACATCTCCTCACTGCTGATACAGCTGAGCTTTTAAACAGCACATATATTTTCTGACGTAAGTCGAAAAACCCAACAAATTTAAATCTCACACACAGTTATGATGGGTCTGTTTAGTATCAGAACAGACATGCATAATTCTACTTTCAATTCTCCATGCATTGAAAGAGACAAACACACGGCATTTAAGCCCCTTCTGTTTGTAAGGATTAAAGATCCTCTTTCGCAGCATGGTATAAAGCTGGCACCCAGTATCTCATTCGGTATTCTTAAATCCTATACAAATAATTTAATCCTACAAATTGCAGTGCTTAAACACAGGCATAGATTATGGAGACAAGAACAACAGAGGAGTTGTTTTCTCAGGAGCCATATGCTCTGACATGCTTGCTTGACACCGTCACCAATACAGGAAGATAAAAACAGCAGCACAGAAACTGCTTGCCTTGCTGTAGCAACTCTGTATTGCCACTTCAGAGCAAGTTTGGCCTGTGCCAAACACAGAAGGCCAGAAATATAGAAGTTAAACCTTCTGTGTTTGCAACAATTTGCTATCACCCTTGTGCTGTCAGACATGGCCTATCAATACCAGGTGCCTCTGTGAATCCTTTCAGAAGGGTCTGAATCTTTTTCTATTATTAGGCTTAAATTTACTAGGTAGGTTCACATTTCCTGGAATGACTTTTGTCTGCAAATTTAGAAAAGGCTACAAACCACTGTGCTAGTTAGAATGGGGAGCTGGCTAAGAAAGTCACACTTTTTCTGGGAATGAAGCAGATCTTGCCTCACCAAGCAAACCAATTTCCTACAGGCTTGGTAACATAAGCAACTATGTACCAGATACTTCAAATGATTCATCTGACTTGCAGGAAGGTAAACATCTCATAATATGCAAATGAAAAAGTTAAAATGTTAAAACTGTTCTGGAGATGGCATTAGGCAGATATTCCAGTAAGGGAAATGTATTGCTGTCACATGGCCCTCCCTCAGCCCCCCCTGCTCCTGGTGTTTTACCACACAGCAACAGTAATTCATCTGTACATACCACAGGTTCCCAGCCAAGCAGTAACTTGGCTTTTCTGATGTCAGGTTTTCGTTTCTGAGGGTCATCCTGTGCTTCTGAGAGAAACTGGATTTCACTCCCACTGCCTATTAAACAAGACACTGTGATTTATCATCTGCAATTCACTATGCTTTACATTTACATCTTTTCTACCAAATGGAGCAGCAGGTCTTTCTGCAGCTCTCTGCTTCATAACTCAACCACTGAAATGCTTTGCACAGACACAGGTGCACTGCATGCAACAGCTGGGTGATCCACCTGTCCCACAACCACATGGGTTCACAATGCATTTCACAAAGATTTCAGCATGGATTCACAAAAATTAAGTTATGCTCACAGGCCAGTCTATTAACCTTCTACGAAGAAATGTTTCAGTAGCCAAGGGCAGAGCCTTGAGTATCACCTGCTTTGACTTCAGTGATGCTTTTGACACTGTCTCCCACAACATTCTCACTGAGTGCTGGATGAGCAGTAAGGAGGACTGAGAACTGCACAGCCAGGCCCAGAGGGTGGTGATCAATTAGAGACTGGAAACTCGACCTATACCAAGGGTCAATACTGAATTGCTGACACACCAGAGCTGCCATCCACACCTCGAGAAAGGGGGCTGGAGAAAGAGCTCACAGGAACCTCAGGAAATTCAACAAGTCCGAAGTCCTGAATCTGGAGAAAGTACAGGCTAGGGACCAACCAGCTGGAATACAACTTGGCAGGAAAGGACTGAGGCTCCTGGTGCGCACCAAGCTGAATACAAACCCATCACGTGCACTTGCCACAAAGAAGGCAAATGATACCCTGGGCTGCACAGGTACTACCAGCAGGACAAGGGAGATCAGCTTTCCCACTAATCAGCACTGATGAGATCCATGTGGAGAACCAGGTCCAGTTCTAGTCTCCCCAGTAGAAGAGAGACAGGGACATACAGACCAAGTGCAACGAAGGGCCCACGGTGCTGATAAAGGGACTGGAGTATGAGGAGAGGCTGAAAGACCTGGGGCCCTTTAATCTGGAGAAGAAAAGGCTATGGGGAATTTCACCCACGTGTATAAATACTAGGTGGTGGGATTAAGAAGAGAAAGCCAGGCTCTTTCCAGTGGTGCCCAGTGACAGGATCAGAGGCAGCAGGCACAAACTGAAACGCAGATGACCCAAGGAGGATGTGGAGTCTCTACCCTTGGAGATACCTCAAAGCCAGCTGGAGATGGTCCTGGGCCAATGCTGGTTGTAGGTTGCCCTGCCTGAGCTGAGGGGTTGGACCAAGTGGCTTCCAGAGATGCTTTCCAACCTCAACCATTCCATGATTGTTAGCACTTCAGTATTACAAAAGGGCATAAATTTCTCTTTGCCTGTAACCTCTAGTCTGATTTAAATAACCAAGAACTTGCCTTTTCTCAGAACAACACACAGAAAGAGGCCAATTCCTCTAACCAAATCTAGCAAATAGTTTACATGCCGTTTAGAACTAAACTGCCTCCCCAAGTGGACTGGAACACATCAAGTTGTTTGTGAACAGACAATCAGGGGTGACAATTAATCTATGTGTCTGATGGGTTTGGTGCTGTACTTTTTCCATTTCCTTCCCTCATCTGTGGATTCACAGAAGTTTTCCAGAGAGAACAGTCTTTTATTAGAACAACACATGCATCAGCTTCTGTGTTATATGTTTGAACTCGTCTTTTTCAGATCTGTCAGAAGCATTTCTGGAAGGTACAGACAAAAAGCCCTTGACTAATGGCAGCAGGATGTTTCATCTCATTACAGAGCCACACTAGAAGACCAAGCACAACCACTTCCTTCCATTCTTGAGAGTTCTGATTTGCTACAGGTGTCAGAGCAAGAATTAAGAGGAAGCCACAGTATTTTCTTCCCAGGTGCTGTTAACCTTTTCAAGAATCACTGTTAGATACAGTGAAAAGAACAGAGAAAGACTGTTGCCACAGCAGGTGGTTTTTAATGGTAGATGAAGAACCATCTTCCTGAAGGATCCCTATTGCAGCTAAGATATTATGCAGGACATTTTCATTCATGTATATTACGTTTCATTTATGTATTGGCCTTGTGCTGAAACAAACCTAAAAAATTGACCAAACATTATAAAAATTATCGGGTATAGATTGCACAGATACACAGAAAACATATTCATTCTACTCTTCATGTAATAGTTTACAGACAACTGAGAGGATTTGGATTATCTTAATAATATTTAATGATATGATTAAATGCCTTTGATAAAATTATTAAGAAATCCAAAGACTAATTAAATTATCCACATATTACACACACTCATCAAGTAATAATTATCTAATGATAATAAGTACTTCATAAACTTTGCAAAGAATTACTAATCATACTCACCAACAAGTTTTTTAATTAACTGGGCAAACTCTAGGATAGTGTGCTCTTCTGGATTTCCCTACAAACATAAGAGATAGTCATTTCAATAACAATTAAACACCTTACAACATGCTAGACATGAGATGGTTCCAAAAGGTGCATATTAAACTCTGAAAAAGCTAAACTTTAAGCTTTATTCTACTCTGTTGGGGAAAAAAAAAAAAAAAGCAACTTTGACAAGCTCCTTACTCATTAGAAAATCTGTCCTCCATTACATTCACATTGGTAATTCAGTGTATGCAGGGAGGTGTTCCCTGCCCTCCCCCACCCTGCCCCAAAAGGTCAGTCTGTACAGAGCTGGCAATCACAGTAAAGGCCTGGGACACTGAGCAGCCCACACAGCCACAGCATTTGGAAATCTATATTCAAGGACTGTGCCCAGCTGAGGACAGGTATCATGAAGAGGTATGCTAAGTTCTTGGTTCATCCAAAGTTAGGAACCCAGACTCACTTAGATGCCAACAATTGCTTCTGAATCTACTACAGTTTCCATACCAATACATAAGGGCTATTTGCTTTCCTATACAATATTCCTTTTCTTTTTTTTAATCAACGTGCACATAAATTTCCTGATCAACATTTCACAATGAAATGCTGAACACTTTCTGCTAGCATTAGTTCACCTTCATCAGACTCAATTCCCTCCATCCCTAGCTTTATTTCAAAACTCTTCTTTACACATCTTGTTTGACCTAAAGCTGAGCACTTAAGATACATATAGATTTAAAAACTGAGTTTTCTGAAGACAAAGCATGTGATACAGTTTAAACAAATCAGCATTTGGACAGAAACACAGAAGTTAATTCATGGCCACAGGAGAAAAGGAAAACCTAGAGAGCAACTGCCCTGCAGAGTTGAATATCTGATTTGGTAAAAGCTGGCTATACACAAGAAATGACTTGGGATATGCATCCTTTTTCTATTCTTAAATCCACTACTAAGAATAAGGTAACAACAAACAGACCAGAACAAAAATCTTACTAGACAAGTTCCAAGCTTTTTAGACAATATTAGAGAACTATACCATAAAATACTATCACATTTTCCTTGAATCCAGGGTAGTATGAAATTATTTCTAATTATCTAGAGTTAAGGATTCCTTCAGTGTTTTCTTTCCACTAAAATCACTCTTCAATCATTTTCTTGGTGCACTTTGCATGTGTCGCTCACATATTTTTTCCTTCATATTCTAATTACATACATCTTCTTGCTAAAACAAATGGAAAACTCCAGCAAATTTATCCTGTTCTCGGAACTGTAAGATCTCAGTATCTAGGGGCTTAGTCTTCTTATTTATAAAGAAAGTACATAGGAGAATACATTCTTCATAATGGAAAGAGTTCTTTTTTTAAAATTCCATTTATTTTCTCTAGGAGTCAGTAGCAGTGACAAGGAGGAAAACAGAGGTGGTGTTGACCAGTGCACTGTAACTCAGGAGAGTGGAGCACTCATACTCACCAAGTTGACAGGACTGCTGACGTTGCTGTTCATCAATGCCACCAACCCATTCACAAGATCGCTGTAAAAGAGGGAAGAACAGATTGGGGCAATTTCCACTTCTCTACAAATAATATTCTTGGTCTAAAAAGAGAGCTGACTCCTAAGAGCTCCAGTAAAGCAGATCAGGCAGCTGAGGAATGCTGAAATCAGATTTATATGGGTGCATGTTTTCTTGAGTGTTTGTATTAAAAAATTATTAGTATTTTCTCTTCTCTCCAGTATCCAAACCTATCTGGAGGCTGATTTCCAATGCACTTCAAACAGAATAGGGCAAGTTGTATACAGAGGCATGTAACTACCACCTGTTTTGCAGCCTCTCGTTTGAATTGTCTTCTCATTTTCAAAAATTCTTAAACCAGGTTTGTTAAAAAACAGTATTTTGGTGTTACTTTCCCCCAGCAATATAACCCATTGTTATTTTGGATTATTAGCCAGATGTAGCACCTTGGCCCTAGACACAGAAATCCAGATCCTCTGCATTATGACGTATAACGATTATGACATGACTGGAATGGGTACTTTGACCTGATAGGGTTTCTTTACCATCTATTACTGCTGATACTTTTTTCAGCTGTGAGAAAGAGCATTTCCAAGCAAAAAATGCTTAAAACAACCCAGAAGTCCAGCACGGGGTTTTTTAGCTTTTTTTTGTGCACAGTCTGCAAACCAACCACAGCAGTCCCAAGGACACGAGGTGGCAGCATTGCATTAAAATGCCAGGAATGACAAACTGTTCAGCACTAAAAACTTGTCTGTTACTTGCTGTCTCTGGAAGGGAAGAGCATGTTAGTATCTCAAGTGAAGTATCTAAAACAATTAATGTTTTTCTCCTTGATATTTTTAAAAATTTCTGTGTCTCCCTTTTGAAAGTAAAGCTGCCTCCTAGGAACTCCAGTAAAGCAGATCAGGCAGCTGAGAAAGGCTGAAATCAGATTTTAATAGGTGCATGTTTTTTTGAGTGCTTGTATTAAAAAATGATTATAAAAAGTAAAGCAAATGCACATGCATACAAAGCTGACCAGGCTAACCGAACCATGAAGTAAATTATCAGCCAGAACAAACAAGGCTTACCTGACATACTGGAAAGCTCTTGTCTGAGTTCCAGGTCCATAGACCTAAAACCATACGAAAAATAGGAAAGTTAATAAATACAGAAGTCCTCTCTAGCCCAATTATCTTTTCCTTACCATCTCAAGGAGAAACACTTGAGACACAAGCTCAGTGTTACAGGAATGGAAAAAAATGTGCCTGCAGAGCCTTTGGCAAAGTATCAGTTCATTGAAGGTCCTCTTCCTCTTGGATCTGTCTCCACTAAACATGTCCCTAGGCATTTTATTAACCAGAACTCTGCATGAAGGAAACCTTCTCAGGGGTGCAGGACAGAGTGATGCTTTGTCCTCTCCTAGAAAACTGAAAGCTGCTGCCTGCACACAGGCAGAAAAGGGTGCCAAAGATTTAAAGCAAACTTCAGACTACTAAGATGTGGTTATGATGAGCAGTTTTGATTTGCTCATTAACAACAGCCAGCTTCAAAGAGACCACTAAATGTTAGTGGTCTCTAAAAAATTTGTTGAGAAACAGCACTGTGTTTAAAGAAAAAAAAAATCAAAAATCATGTGGCTCTAAATATTACTACCTAGGGAAATAGGAAGCAGAGTAATTTCTAGTAAATACACCAAGTCACCTGTACAGATTTGTATCAAAACCTTAGAGGAGAAAAAAAAGAAGTCTCCTCAGATTACATTAACTTTGGAGCAAGTTGCTGAAGTTCAAACAGACATTAATGTGTACTTGAAGTGTACAGAATGGTACTTGATACCATTATTTTTCATAGTTTAACCAAGTCCAGTACTAAAGTCTTTAGAACACGAACACTTCCATTCTGAAAGCTATCAGTAGGCACATTTAAGTGGTGAAAACATTTCAGTTTAACTGGGGAGACACACATTTTACCATCAACCTGCTGCAACAGAAAGGCTTTTGGAAGGACAGAAAAGGAGGCATGCTTGTTTTTCTTGAGGACTGAAAGGGCAGTACAATGTACACAGGCCACCTGTTACTTGGTAAGCCTTGAGCTCTCCACGACTAATCCAGAGCCCAAAAGAATTCACATTTGAGTACACATCGGGTAACATCAGGAGTCTAAGAGTTTACCCAAAAATTGATTCAGAAAGGAACTCACCAGGAGCACAGTGACAGCCTGATGGACTCCAAGCAAACAGGAAGCAGATTTTACACATTTATGCAGAGCTCCCTGCACTTAGCTTAACTATTACCTTGTGGGTAAGTTTTACAGAACTAAATATTTGTACATGATTTTTGCAAAGACAGCCATGTGGTCATCTTTCTGACATACAGGCAATGCCTGGAAAATACAATATTGTTTCCATCTTTCAGTTTCTCTTAATAAATCTTTCCTTTATAATAACAAAACAACAATCATCATGTTTGCATAGGTCACAATTTCTACAATTCAGTGACACTGTTCTCTCAAGAGATTTACTCCACTTGAACAAGCACTCTGACCCAAGAGACCAAATACATAGAGTTTCTAAAGAGATCAACACTTGGTATTCCTGTCAGCCAAATTCAGTGATGATATAAGAGTGGGGCTTTTTTTTTAGGTCTCAGCCACTGCCTATTGCTGATAATTAATTAATTAATTTAACTTGACCTGGTCAACTAAAGAACTCTCCCCTTACTTCTTTTTTAGATCCAGTAATTTTCAACATCAGACAGTTATGTCCTACAGAACAATGACGTTGGGCAGAACATCGTATTTTAACCCCTATTACAATTATAGTCTTGCTCAAGTTTAGACAGCATAGCAATTATAGAAATAAAATAAAAGCTTCCAGTGTGCCCTCCCACAGAAGAACATGGACTCCAGACTTCTCTTGTTGATGCTCTGAAATATTCCATAGACTGTATGTTTTAAAACAAGGTAAGTGCTCTGTATTTCATAAGGCTTCACAAAACTTCCAGTTAGCATTCTCACTCTGTTCTTATAAATGATTGCAGTACTACTGCCAATAAAACTTGAGAAACTATGCATGAATCAAAAAGACATTTCACTGGCCAAATATGGCAATAGCTTGCTATATGTACTGGGGACCAACCCCAAAAAATGGAAATACCTTCTGATCCCCTATAAGCCAGTAAATTTTCTAAAGAGCATTTAGATGCTCAGACTTTATGCCCGGGATGCCATCCTGGGAACATCAACACTCACAAATCAGCAGGTGACCACACCCATATTTTGATACAAGCAAGTCCTACAAGGATGCAAAGTATCAAAACAAGAAGCTCCACCATCTTGTTTGCTTCTATTTGTTTAGTTCCAATAAGCAAGTTTGGGAAGACACCTGGGTAAGAAAATTAAATTCTTTCTGCAGCAATTTAAATTCCTTTTTTAAAATGTTTTGATAGGAAAAAAGCATGGACCCACATGGTTGTGCTGTCTATGTAGTGCTGAAGGGATTCATATCAAGGGCTAGGCAAGCTGGGCTCACTGGTTTAATCAGCTACCCAAGACTAAGCCCTGAGGTTTGCGCTCTTAATGCTGACTTTTATGGCAGACTAAATGTCAAATGCCCCAGTAAACACTGGGTAACTTACAGTCAGCATCACACAATAGTTACCATACACTAAGCACTAATAGTGATTTCTACAAAAGCAGTAAATCTGTGGAGGAAAAAATAAATCTTTGGGAGAGGTGGCAAACACAGCATTACTGCAGGCCTGTAACTCTGAAATAACCACATGCCTAAACTGGGAATTTAGCAAAGGCTAGGAACACCAGAGTAGCAAAGATTCATCACTGATGACATTAAAAAATAGTAACAAATTGCCTAAGTGACCAATCATTGTTAAATTGCAAGCAAGTATGCAAATGCTGATCTCCAGAGAAGACCAATCTTTCAAGAATTATCAGTACTTAAGTCAGGTGATGTGCATTGCTTTGCAGAACATACATAACTTGAACTCCTTAAATTTTCTTTCTTTGGAAAGAGTTCTAGATTTCACTGTGTCAGTAGGGTAGTATCTACCACCCAAGTTTTGCAGGTGGTAGCCATACTTTGGCACACTTTTTGAAAAAGAGTAAAGTTAGAGTTCTATCACAGGACATCAAGCTTCATCTTGCTTGGCATGACTTATTCCCTGGCCTAAACTCTTCAGTGCTCTGTCCAGTTTCAGATTTTGCTCTGCAAAAATCACAGCTGTGGGAGTTAGCACAAAACTTTCATCCTCATTCTCCTTGGATTGTCTGCTTCTTCTTAGAGATATTCCTGATAAAACTCTGGATTTTGTTTATGTCCCCAATACAAAGAATGCTGAAACGCTTCTGCAGATTGCAACTGGTAGCCTTGTTTCTTTCAGGGAAAGAAAGTTCAACCTCATCAACAGAGCACATCTTCAGACGTGTCATTCCATACCTCTGAGTTTGGTATTCTGGAACACTACATTTTGGAGGAGGGGAACATCATTATTTTCTAAAACCTATCCTCATTGGCAAGACATCAGGACAGGATATAAAGATGAAGATTCTTTGTATCACCAGGAGGTCACCACTTACTGTTAGTGGTTCTCCCTGGAGAGCTTGTAGGATAAAATTACTGACAACTCTTCCATCATTCATATGCATTCGAGGACCAAAGGTATTGAATATTCTGGCAACCCTCACTTCAACTCCTTCCTGTAGCCAAAGAAAAAAAAAAAATTGTTACTTCCTTAATAAAAGCCTCTTTCTCCCCTAAAAGTGCAAACTCTCCCCTGTCAAAAAGCTTTTTAAGAATCAATTTTTCAGCTTTAACATGCATTATTTTCTAATAATTAAACACTTCAAATCTCTCCTCAGCCCTTGTGAAAAACACAGTGCATAGAGCAAGGTAATTTATACTAGTTCTCAGTATTTGTAATGCAAATCTAAATCAGTGCTAGAAGAGATCATTATTTTAGCACGTGTATTTTCTTCCTGGAAGAACTTTAAGGTTTTTCAGTAATACCTTTCCAATAACAATTTGCTTCACCTACTTAGCTACTTTTTTTGCAGTGAAGTCTCCTATCACCAGATCAAGTACCAAGGCAGCACTTCCATAGGTTACAAAAGTCCATCCTTTAGAAAAGCTGAACATATCAGAAAAGTGTATTTTACCAAGGCCATAAAGTGGTTTTGTAACCACAGCATTTTCTAGTGCCCTTCTTATTAGACTGTGTAAATGCATGCATTACAATCTTCAATGGCACAGTTTTTTTCTAAGAAAACACTTTTATCATTTCCAGAAGTCCTTTCTACAGAATATTTTGCAAATTTTCAAAGCAAAATGCAACAAGTATGTGAAATTGAAACCTTTCTGGACAAAGCATTTTAACAGTTAGAGACTGTAGACTGAAGTAATCTCTCTCGAGTTGTTTTGATTGACAAGTTCATTTGGACAAGCCACAGTTTATGACAGTGTGGACCTTGTAAGCTGAAACAGGACACTGCTGAGCAATATGGTATGCTGTAAGCAGATTGATGCTATCATCTGAGAGTGACAGTCACAAGGCAGGGAAGAAAGCGTCAACCTCAGTACAGGCCTATGTATCCTCCTCATATTACCTGGTCCTCCCACCTCCCAGAAAGAGACATCCTCGTATCAGTTACAGGAAAAAAAATGTCTGAAGCAAGCTTTCTGTGCTCTGATTCAACTGAAGTCACAAGCACAGTGTTCTGGAGTTGCAAATATGCCTTCCATAACCATGCCTTCAGAGGGTACACAGAACATCTTGTATTTTCCATGTAGTTTACTAAGGCTTAGACCAATGCTTTCTCTTGTCTTGGAAGAGGGTGTATGTGGAAGAAGTGGTACATCCGTGGCTGAAAGCTGAAGCTCACACACAATTCACTCAGAAGAGACCTGGAAACACATTTTTCTTGGAATTAAATGTAGCTTCGTGTACCAGAGACACCTGCAGGAAAATGTGACCTTCCCTCTGAGGTCTCCAAGTGATTCATAAACAAACAAATCCTCAAAGATGTTTTGTGAAAGCAGCAGAACTAGCCTTTTACAGGTGAGACAGCCAAAAGGGACGTTGAAGACATCAGCTATTACTTGGTGTTGGGAAATCAGAAACACCAAGTAATACAGGTGAAGCCCAATACCTCCCACTATGGAGAAAGTCAAACAACATTCAATTCCATTTAGCTGCAGAGGTAAGATTTCATTTGTCATGATCAAACCTTGTTTGCAACTGCAACTAATGGTAAACTAACAGTAACAAGGGAGGCAATTATTGCACCACAGGAAAAGATACAGTCTTTGTCCAACAAACTTGTATCCACAACTGAGCCAAAAAAATATTAACCTCACAACATCCACTGGGTCCTTCCTGCTGAAAGAGACTCTGGAACAAGCAGAAGTCCCTTTCCATGCAAAATGCATCAGCTGGGAAAATACTCTTTATTTCTTGTTAGCTAAAAAAGTACAGGAGTGTAACATTTTAATTCTATACTTCCATCAGCATATGACAGAACCATTCCCAAAACCTTCACTGCATTTGGAAGGACACACTCTTACAGAGCTGCTCCTTCCTTGTTTTGCCCAGCACTTGATCTTAAGAAGGACACTGACTCCTTCAGGAAGGGGTTGTATTTCACACGGGCTTTCCAGATACTGTCATTAATAACAAGTGCAGAAAATAAGGCATTTGGAAGCAAGTATTCAAGATAAAAATAACTCATTCAACAACGCTGACCAAAAAGCCTCTTTTGCACTGCACAAGCTACAGCAGCAGCCTTGTTTTCCAGTATTAGTTGGAAACTAGCAAGGGATCTAGAAAAGAAACAACACGTTCTCTATAGGCACTTAACCATAATCACAATGAATCCATTATTTCTTCTCCCTTTTATTTATTCACCTCACCCCACTGTAATGTTGTCTTTTAAAAGAAGTAATCTTTTATTTATAGTATCATCTAGCAAAGTTTTTCTCTGCTTTGAAAATCTGTTTTCTATACAGCTAATTTTTCATTCGCCCCTTTTAAACTGGAATCTGTCTTCTGAAAAGAAACTCTTCCACAGACAAAGAGATTTTGGAGCCAGTAACTTAAAAACTGTCATAACTCTCCTTTTGCTGTTTCATGAACATCTCATTTGAAGTGATCCTTTTTATATGTTGAGTGAATCTACTCCTTTTTGTCTTGTCTGTCTTAGCTATGTCCTGTTACTCTGAATATTATCAATAACATGTAGTAATGACTGACTACCTCTACCATATATTCCCACTATCAAACTCAATTACTTCCCCAGGTTTGCAGCAGTAAGTCATGTACATTATTTTATTACATCCAAAAAGAAGGGAAAAAAAACCTCTTTGGCTCATATTTATACTGCTAAACATAAGAGAGCTTGAGATTTATTCCTAATGCTGAGATAAAACGCGATCAACTGCCTTCTGTCCTCACAGTTTAAGACAATGCCTTCCCACAGCAGACTGATCAGAAAGAAAATTCCTCGAGCAATCAAAAAAACAGCCTGAGAGCAAGATCATAAAATGCAGGACTGTGGACTAGCAAAAACACTTCAGCTCACTCTGTTATTTATCAGTATGAATTTCTTCACAGAGACTGTGCCTGTACAGATGAAAAGGAACAGTAAAGAAGCAGGAAAGATTGTTATGGCTTACAGAGATACCTCCTCTGAATAAGTACTCAAGACTATTCTATAGCTGTCAGTCAAAACGCATCATTCATTATCAGCCTCCCCTGCAAAACAAAGCTGTCCATGGTTTTCAGCATGAGTCTTGGCCAGTGATTTAATTTTAGAGACCTCAGGTCCAGAAACTATCAAGGGTATCAAGGATGCAATAATGACCCCTTAACTTAAAAAGACATTTTAATTTTATAAGCTTTTTAAGAACAGGTATCTCCTTTTGTTGACCATCTTAGAAAATAGATCAATACAATTCAAATGCCAAGTTTCTTTTAACCAAAACAATTTGAACATGGTATGTTGTGGCTGTAAATCACCAGGATATCAGGCAAGCTTCTCCTATTAATTACCAATCTTCCTTCCTTCTGTGGATCTATCATCACAGCAATTATGAGTTAGACCTCCCTGCATAAAAAATGAGGAAAGGAAAAGCTACAAATGTCTGCTCTCCAGCAGACAACAGGAATTAAAAAAAATCTGCTGGGGAAGACCAGACAGTAGCAGGGGTATCCATCCCTGTGACCTGATACAATTCTTTACCAATGTCTCAGCCAAGATTACTTAGATTGTTGTCTGCATTCCTTGCTCTAACAGTCACTTTCTTACTGACTCATATTCTTTCCCATGTGTTTCACAGATCATTAACTCTCAAAATTGTTCCCAAACCTCTGAATTGCAATCACAGCAGAATTACTATCACTGTGTACACTGGATCCACCTATGATGTGTTTAGGCTACAACACTCTACAATGAGGCTGGGTCCAAGGAATTTTATTTATATGTCCTGTCAGTTGCATAAAAAATGCTATTAATACTCTGTTACTAATAGCTTTCTGGTATTATTTTGCAAAATCAATGATGCTGAGATGTGAATTTCATAAACACTAAAGCTCCTAAACAAGCTAGGAAGGATAGCGTCAGTGATCTGACTCTACACGTTGGGCATAATGCAGGTCCCTGAACACAACTTACAACTTTATGGTTGAAATATTACCATGCTCATAGTTCAACACTTCAGCTATTTTAAGGCAATTCCAAAACTATCATTTAATGTGATAGCTGTATCACAACCGAGCCCATTTCTTACCACCAAAGCTTTCAGAGTCACAGAGCTGGTATGAAAAAATGGATAAAGAAAGTGGAAGGAGAAGAAAAATTTTTCTGTAACATTCCCTAGCGACCTCATGTGTTGCTTCAGCAAAGGCTAGGAAAATTTCCTCTGGAGAATTTCCTTACAGGTTAGTACTATAAAAAAAGAAAGCAATCTAGTTCACAAAGCACCCTTAATATGCACAGCATTTAAATTGCTGTGTATTTTTATTTACAACACACCTATGCAGATGATGCAAATGCCTGCCATGAAGGTAGTATCACATTCTAGTCAGTACTTAAATTAATCCAGAGTACTGGAGCAAACATTAACGCCTAGATTTCCAGGCAGCTCCAGAATGCCAAATGCAAATTTTTTAAGGTTGAACAGATAACTGAATGGCAAGTCCTGAACAAAGCACAGAATTCATACTGAGATACTGTGTGCTGAAACTCCCCTCCCATTGCTTTTTCAGGTGATAGAGTTAAGAAATGCTTAATTCATAGGGTCAAAATAAGTGAACAAAACAACACTGCCAGTAGAAAATTCACTAAAAATGCCCTGGTCAGGCTACAGATAATAGTCAACTTTGAGTAGATTCAAAAACCATTCTGATTCAAACAGGCTGTCTGGAAGTATAACACAGAAATTTAGTTTTACGTTACATATTTTTTAAGAAACACTAGTAGGTATTTAAGGTACCTAGCAATGTGCATAATGATGGAAATCTTTGTAAGAAATGACTAAAAACGCAAAATAGCTTTGCTTGTTTCTTCTTTTTATTGAAGCTGAGATTCAGGAAATATTTTAGCCTGAAATACTGCTAATCCAACTGTTTGGGGCTAGGTCACTCCTACAGAAAATCCTCTTAAAAGCACAATGCTTATTTGCATAGAGGAAATCAGACCTTTTCAAAAGGTTTCCCCCACTAATAACAGCATTTTCACTGAACACTACCCACCCCTCTCTCTTCCCCACACCAGCTAACAGTGTTTCAGAATATATCTGAACACAGGACAAGCTTGGGCAGATTTCACTAACCCATAACAAGTACAAGAAATACGTCACAGAGCTGCCCCTAGGACAGACAGCTCATGTGCATCACAAATTTTTACTTAATGTACGTGTGCACTCCATTTCCACACAAACCTTTCCTATTCATTGTAAATCCTGCATAAAATTTATGAGATGCTATCATGACTCATTCTGTAGTTTTAAGACACAGCCCATGATTTTAAAAATTACCTTCTCATGCCCTTCTAAAAGAATACTGCAGGGTGTACCACAAACCTGCAAAAAATGCAACACCCTACAGCACAAGGATTTCTCATAAAAAATGCAATCTTCAACTGCAAGTGGGTTTCCAGACTGACAAGGACTATTTTGCTACAGTGAAATACTGGAGACATCATCCTGAACAAGAGCAGTATCACCGTGTTGGACCTTAAATAACTTAAAAGAAAACAAAGAAGACAGAACCTCTGCCTTTTCTATCTGGTAAAAGAGATAAGACAGAATTACTACTCTATACTAAAACAGCATTCCTAAAGTCTTATCACTTCAGCTTGATTCTGTTTTCAAGGTTTACAAAAGCACTTAGAATTTTATAATTTAAAGGTTTAAAATACTATACAACATACTATGTTTGATTTATACTTTTCTGTATTAAGGCTGCAAATAGCAAGAAATACTGATAACATTTTCTTTAGTGTGCCACAGTTGCCAATTGAACAGTCTCCTAGAGCCTAGCTGAACCACAATTAAGCAAGATACAGGTAAAGAGTCAATGCTACATTAGTTAATGATGAGTTTCTACTTACTGGTTAGGAAACACAAGGAAACTGGTATGTATAATTTCATAAGCATATTTTAAACCGCATTTTTATCCTCATGTTACTGTCTTTGTCAGTAGGCATTACATAGCTAGGTATTACACAGCTAGGTATTCAATAAAATCTATATTTATACCTACATAATTTTAAGACATTTCAGAAGTACTTAAAATACATTGCTTCTATGTAAGTACTCATTAAAGACCTTTCCCATTCTTACCAGTATATTCTGATTTCAATTATTCTCCTTCAACATTCCACATTTATCAGTAATGGCCCTATTCAATCCCATTGACTTCTCAGCACTCTAAGGTCACCTCAGTTTAATCTGTCTGAAAACTATTTACTATACTGAAAGACATATTATACCCATTAAGAAGACTAAAGCACATCTACGAGAAGACTGCTCATCTGAAAGTACAGAACAGATGGGAGCAATAAAACCTTCCCATTAAAGAAAACAGATTTTGCAACAACAGGATAAGTGTTCCTGCTCAAGATGTTCTTTTGCCCTCCTACCCCTAAATACGCATTTTTCAGTCTTGCCATACACTGGCCTTCAATAATTACAAAAAACCCATCAAATGCAAGTTTAATACCTGCTTCATGTATGCATAGCACATGGTCTCTGCAACCCGTTTTCCTTCATCATAGCAGGCTCTGGGACCAATTGGATTCACATGCCCCCAGTAATCCTCATTTTGAGGGTGGACTTCAGGATCTAGGGGAAAAAAAGAACACCTTAGATTATGATGTATCAAAAGATGACTATGTATGATGAAACTTTCAGTAGAGCATTGGTGTTATACAAGTCAGCACAGCTTCTCTCTGAATTCTGCATTTTAGAAAACGTTACATTTAAACATAATTTCTTTAAAGTGCAATCACTGGAACCATGAAAACAACAGTGGCAGAAGATGAAAAACTAGTAAAATAACTGAGTACAAGCAAACAACAGCCAGCAACTGCTTTTCCTAAAAGAGTGTGTGAACAGAGGGTTAAATTCAACTCTCCTCTGCAAAGACAGACTTCCTCAAGGGCATAAATCCGACTTTTACCTAATGTGCCTCAGGGGAAACATTACAGGTTATGTAGGCAGCAGTTATGTAGCAGGCATTATAGACTATGTAGGAAAGTAAAGCATATTCAAATTTCATAAAATAAAAAACAAGGGAAGAAAAATGGAGGAAATAGGGATGTACTGCATTTGTTAAGGACATAAGTGATGTACCACAAAGTACTTAGCATTTCTTCTATTTTACCTTATGCATTTTTACTAGCTATCACTAGGCACAATCAGGTTAAACAATCCTTTGGTTTGATTCAGTATAGAAGTTCTTGATCACAAAAAACAAACAACTAAACAACAATCAGGTAGGAACCTTGATGATGTGTGCTTTATATGCTTGAAAAAATACAAACACTTGGTTAAATTTCCCCCTTTGTTGTCTTTATGACAGTACAATTTTTACTGGGTTTAAAGTTTGCATACATTACTATTACTATTTCCTAGTGTTGAAAGCTAATTTTTGAAACATCCTTGACAGTCAGTTCTGGTTAAACCTTCCTCATTTTATGCTGCTCAGACATGATTATGACTGAATTTGTGCCACATGAAAGTGACAGAGCAATGGTAAACACACAGAAGTTTTATATGATTATAAAAGCCCATAGCAATCTTAAAAAGGCCTGAAATGATGATGTAGGAAATTAGATACTCCAGAAGCAAGTTTGTTCAGTTACAGAAGGGTCATTGGGGCTACCATTTTTCTCTGCAGAGCCTGACCATGGATAATCTAAGGCTTGGGAAGCAGTAGGAATGCTGCACATCCTCAAGCCACTTCAGTTGGCCAAGTATCTTAGTGATCTCTTGCTAGGGCATTGACTTTGAATCTTCTGGACTGCTCCACCTACAGTATACACCTGGAGGCATGTTCTTTCTCCTTCCTCTCTTTTTGCTCACAAAACTTTGTATCTTTTAACACAGGTGACCAGTTTTTGTTTACCTGTTTGTTCTTACAGTCAAGAGTCAAATCTACTCCCATTGAGCAGGGTACTGTGCCTGTGTATCTCCACTAATCTTGCAACACTGCTATTATCAATTATGCAACAGTTCAGAACAGAAGGAAGTTTCTCTCTCTATCAGGCACAGGGTCTGTTACACACCCCAAGGAAGTACTAAAGATTCTTGCTGCATCCAGTCACCATCCTATCCATTCTAACACTAAGAGGAAGATGGGGATCACTGCCAAATATTACATTTTAAGAGACATCAAAAGAACCTGCATGCCCAACCAGTATTTTCTTAGCTTGGAGGTTAAGTCCTTTG
The DNA here is from genome assembly GCA_013397195.1 of Hylia prasina. NCBI lineage: Eukaryota > Metazoa > Chordata > Aves > Passeriformes > Sylviidae > Hylia > Hylia prasina. The sequence goes on from VYXD01013618.1 coordinate 35,487, forward strand.
TCTCTTACACACCAGGGCAATTGCTAAATCTTAACAATACAATTCCTATGTGACGGGAAAAAGATATGCACATTTACTATTGAAATGATCTTCTCAGGTTTTCATTATGGCATCTGGACTTTAGAGTACAACACTCAATTTCCCTACAAGCCCTCTGGAAAAAGAGACGTAAACCAGGACACAGGAAAGATACAGAGAACACTGCAAGTCTCCTGCCACCACTCTTGACTAGACGCATAAAACAAGCACTGTAAATGCCCTTCTCACATTTTAAACTGTAAGAACATCTCCTAAAAAAGCAAGCTAAGTCAGTGGTGCAAATCTATTGTTTTGGTAATCTGACATAAGATATATAAATATCCTTTTACACAGTCATATCTGAAGAGCTCTAAATACTGTTTTTTTCTTACCTCCATAAACCTCTGACGTAGAGGCCAGCAGCAGCCGTGCTCCAACACGTTTAGCTAAACCTAGATTTTGGGCAAAGGGGAAAAAAGAACATAATTAGAGCAAGTGCAAGAATCTTTCAGTCCTGCTAGTTGTTTTAGTGTGATCCTGTTTTACATGTTTTTAAAGAGAATCAGATTTTTCTAACTAGGCAAATTTAGTGGTAAGTCACATCCATAGCTCCCATTTCCAAACTAGAAAACTTAGGAAACAGCAGAGCAGCACCTGCATGTGATGTGTTTGCTTCTGGGACCAGCAGTTGCACTGAATCAAGATCCAAGAACTTAATCTATTACAATCTATATAAAGGCCAAGGAAATCAGGATCCTGAAACAACATAGTATATTATGATTACCAAATCCTTCTTTACACAGATTAAAGACAAGCTATGTAAAGAAACTTACACAACATAATATGTTATAGGACAAAAATCAATCTTTTCTCCTTTACTATGGCCTTTTAAACTGCTTGGATGATACTACCCATTACTTGAGATTATCCTGCATTCCATTTCAATGGCTTTCTGGTCTTCAAGCTGGCATGGCAAATCAAACAAATCTCTCACCTGGTGCCATTCTGTTACCTCAACAGCTTCTGAATCACTTGATTCTCTGAACTGTATTCTAGTCTAGAGAATCATTCAAATAAGAAACTTAGCTATGCTAATGGCTCAGGAGTTTTTCTGACTCATAACAATTCGTAGGATCACTGACACTCAGATCATTCTGCATCATATCAAATGGCACAAAGATGGGAGGAAAAAATAGTGAGTGAAGGCCTGAGGTCTTCTTTTCACAGACCCATTCCCAGCATCAAAACTAACAGACAAGGCTGAAAATATTGCTTTGTAAATATCCAGCATGAAACATTAAACACTCTTTCAGAATTTGCTAGCCAAGGCATGCACAAGAGGGTGCAGTACTCCTGATATCTGGAGTTTAAACCAGTGCAGTTCCACCTAGTCCAATGTTTCCTGAAGGGGAAAGAAACACTCACTTACGGTAATTGTGGGAATGTTTCACACTCACAAAAGTGAAAACTGCAGTCATGAACACAACTGTGCTATAAAAATCTCATGCTCTTAATTGTTCCTGTTACTTCTGTAATTACTGCACATTCCATAGCCAACTTACAGGCACAAAGTTCTTGTGCTTTGACAGCCATGTTGTCAGTGTGCGTTTGCAGATATGTTTAAAGGAAAAGGACAAAAATCTTCAAAGAGGGTAAAAATACCCCCAACCTTATTTTGCTTAAAGAAACAACTTTTTTAAGTGTACAAGTCATTTCCCTCAGCCTCCCCTCTCCCCAGCAACTCTGGCAGGATTATATGATGTCTAAACCAAGTTAAGTAATAAAAAAAAATTCCACTTACCCAGCATGTTTAATGTCCCAATAGTGTTGGTCTTCAGTGTTTTTATAGGATTATACATGTAATTTGGAGGAGAAGCAGGAGATGCTAGATGATAGATCTGGTCCACTACAGAAAAATGGAGAGGATAGCATTGTAATTTTCCCACATAAGATACTTAATGAGAAAACACTGAAGTCAAGAAACAAGTATTCCTTTGTGCACTTCCTAGCAATGGAACCCAGCACTTCCTTTATTGCTACCTACAGATGATATGTACACAAACCTGCTGTAACTTGTAAGAAAAACTTAATTTTTAGTAAAACAAAACCTAGAGCATAATGTAATATATCAACACTGTTGAAATGGATATAGAGGTCTTTGTTGGTGTTCACACTTTTCCACCTATAAAAAATTTAGCTGAGTACTTCAGTATTTGCAGTATTCTGTTACTCTCAAGTTTTTAAGTGGCTACAAGCTTCAGAGTATTTTGCTAAAATAGACTGTGAAGCAAAAATGGTAGAAATTTTTTTTCAATATCAGGAGAAACTTTCTGGGAAAATTAAATACTGTATTTTTACTTCTAGGCCACCTGTCAATGCAACAATCATTGGCTTTGTATTATTTATGTATTAAATATATATGGCAAGACACAAGCATGCAACTTTTGTCCTTTTTTTCCTGTTACTTTTGTTATATATATGCCATGCTTTGGATAATACAGCATTTTAGCTTTAATTAAAAAAAACCAAACATACATATCAAAACCCAATGCGGAGATTTCAGCAAACTCCTCCACTCCCTCTTATGAAATGCAATTAACCAAAGAACCAGTTGAAATTCATTGTCTGAGATGACTGAAGGTTGGAGGTATTAGAAACAAAAGACTGTTGGAAACAAATTTGTTAAATTATAATAAAAACAAAGCAATGAAAACTGGGTGCATTTTCATAGGCAGTGTCTGATACTCAAAAGCTCAACCTGCACGCCTTTCATAACATGACTGTTGTAAATATGTAAATGTCTTTCTGTCTTCTATGTAACTTGAATCACAGCAAGCCAGAACTGTGTAACAAAACACCTATGGATAAGGAACTGCAAAAGCAAAAATTAAAGATAAACTCAAATGAGATGTTTAACTAAGAACAAATCCCCTACACCAAGGTCGTTCAAGGAAAGCAATCATGTCGCTCATGCAGATACCACAAAATGTATCTACTTATATGTTGCTATGCTCTCTTTGGTCTACAGCTGTTTAGAGCAGGGATGAAGCTTCAGCTTCAGAAGATGTCAAAACAGCTCAGAAAGGTAAAGAGAAACAATTTTGGCAGATGTGTAACATTGCTGAATATTTATTATCACATAATAAGCTGGAGAGAAGTAAAATTTCATGTAGCAGGTTCTCTGCTATTTGTTCTTGAATGATCAGGAAATAGTCCATCCAACCACTATCAACTCTGGTGCAGCATCAAAAGAGAGTTTGTCATACAAGGCATCTGTAATAGCAACACAAATAGCATCCAAGAGTGAGAGCTGGTGGAAGAAATTTCCCAGCTCATGCTTGATTCCAAGCCCTACTTGCATTGTTAATACAACGGAAACTTTTAGAAGCCTGTCTGCAACATGAAGCCAGTTAATTGTTCTGCATGATGAAGTGTGACATGGAATAACTATTCCTTACTTTGGTCACTGTGACACTGTAAGCTTAAGTAATGAATAAAGCTGGAATCAATTTTTGTGCTGAGGAAATAATGCAAAAATGTAGCACGGGGTAAATTTTAACTGGTTTGTTGAACTTCAACACACTTCCTACATGTTCTAAACATGAATAAAATATGACTGCCTCAAGTTTTGCTTTAAGTATCCCCTTCCCACAGCATGCTACTGTCATAAAACCAAAGACAAGGGGTAGACTGGAAGCTGGCAAAAGGAATGCTCTGTAAAGATGCTGACTGATGCTTGCAAGCAGCAGGTAACTCAAGCACAGCGGTGCAGAAAAATTAACAAAGCAATTGCTCGAGTCACCTACAGCCAACTCAAAGCTGAACTCTGACCTGAGTTTTATGCTGTTTCTTTCCACCTATTCCTTCACAACCCCTTCTAAATCAGGTTTTTGACAAGCTGTGGTGGAATTTCTGGAAATAGAAAATGTCACTTCAAAAGCATTTTGTTCTGTTAGTAATTTACTGCCCAATCCTAATCTGTCAAAGTAGAAATGAAATCTTTCCTGCCTCCCTCTCCATCCACTTAATTTTGTTTTGCTGTTTCTTTGGTTTTTTGGGTTTTTTTTAAATACTGCTGATTTTTGACACACAGCAGCTCGTATAGGAATGGCTCCTTTAATTGCATGTGGCAATTCAGATACAGAAGCTCAAAAACTATCATTCCTTTTGCTCCACAAGGATACAGCTAGGCCTGTGATTATCCAAGTGGTTATATAACTGTTAGCTAGAAACAAATGCAGATAAAATACAAAACCCCCAAAACTCCTTGTAATATTCAAGTTCATTTACTTATTTTAAAACATGAAACTAAATGTAAAAAACAGTGCAAAAGAAAGATACAAAGTAAGCACTCTCCTTCTTTTAGCCCTTCATTCCTTTGTTTCTCAGCTAGCAATTGTTTTAAATGAAACAAAGAGAAAAAGCTGGGGGAAAAACAAGGCTTTCCTTGCCACATGTACAGTCTTGCCTGTCTCATTTGCCTCAATGTACTTTTCCCCCAGCATAAAGACAAAAATCAACTCCTGTATGGAAAAGGTCCAACAAGAGCAGAACTGGCAGAGAGATGGAAGATGGGGAATTTGCCAAGTGTCAGATGGCCATCTTCTGGGTAACAATGACAGGCAATCAGGCAGCTACAGGACCTCTGCCTCTTGCTTGGAAAGGAATCTGTCGTACATCAAGCCTCAGACCAATGAAAAACATCACTGGTTTTCCAAAACATTTAGAAAAAGCTGGACATTTCTGAAATATTTTAGAGAAAGCTGGTAGGGTGAAAAGTTTCTACCACAAACTTTTCATATTTGATCCATCAAGCTGACAATGTTGAAATAAGAATAATTTTTTTCTCATTCCACCTTCCCTCTATTAACCACCAGGTCTGAAAAAGACCTACTTTTCTTTTTTTTCCCCCTCAGAATTCAGCAGGCCAGCTAGACAAAGCCATCTACCCAGCTTGGGTGACACCCTTGTGTGCTGTAGCACATAGTTAACAGTTATCTAAGACAGCAGGCAACTTAACTCTGTTCCACCCAGAGCAGTGGAAAGCTATCGAAGCTTTTCAAAGGATTAACCGTTTGGGTGCCTGGGACAGTATCTACTGAAGGATAGAAAGAAATACATCTTGTAATTGACCTCCACAACTCTTTCTTGTTACTGGAGGTAAAGAAAAGAAGTTTTATAACATTTAGGACGAAGCCTTGAGCTAGCTTTGCAATGAAGTCAAAGTGCAATTATTCGAAAATAACTGCGTGAATAGTTGTGCTAAGTGTTACATTAAGGACCACAACAGAAGAACAAATGGTAACAATAAAATTCTGCAAGTTTTGTGTGTAATTCACATGGAAGACTAGAACTTTGTTAATTGCGAAGACAGCAGCAAGTAGCTTACCAAGCACAGGATGATGGACTACTGATAAAGAAACATTAAACAAATTTGTCATGTTACAATTTTATTGAAATAAAGGCAAAAAAAATAAGATGCATTTCAAAATAGCACAGACACAGAAGCTGGCATAAACATTCAAGCCAGGTACACAAATTACACCGTGGCAAATAGAAGTATGTGCTCAACATAAAGTTTAAGTAACATATTGCAAGATAAACAGCACCTAATGCTTGCCAGTTAAGCCCTTTCCTATGTGAAAAGCTAAAAAAAGAAGAACTCCCTAAAATTTAGCATACATGGAATCTGCAATACCTAAATTTGGACACAAACATTCCACCTTGTGTTCTCCTTAATGCTAAAAAAAAGGATAAATAAAACCACTTGTCCCAGGGTGACTAGGACACAATACTCCATAAAACTCTAAAATTCTACCATAAAACTACTTTCCTTCATATCATCTTTATTTTCTAGCCCTAATACTGCGTATGTTCTCCATGCTTCCTAATGGTAAGGGAGAAATCTACCACCTTTCCTATGACAGGGAATGACCTTCATCTTCAATTCCCGCCTTCAACACGTGTCATGGTCCCAGAAAGGACTCAACGGGTCACTAAGTCCACTAAGCACCTCCACCCATCACTGTATTTGCTAGTCAGGAAAGCAGAAAAGCTTTGATCAGAAGCATGCAAATAAGTTTCTACAGCTTGAATGTATGGACTTTTTTTGTAAAAAAACCCACGTGTGCCAATTTCATTACTGGAGGTCAGGTCAGAGAAGCTGACACAATGATGTGAGTCATTTCTATTGCCCTGAACTTAAAAGAACTACAAACATAAGTTCATTTATCCAATGCTAAACACTCTGTCTCTAATGTCAGGCAAACTAGAATAACTTCATAAAGATTTACCATATTGCACACACTGGAGCAGTTTTGGAGAGCCTCACACCAGAGACCAATATTAAGGCACCAGGGCACTTGGCTCTGGACAAACAAAACAAAGTAGCATTTGTTCCCCCTGCCTTGCCATAGACTTTCCTGACCACACAACTCAAAACAAGCAAGCTGAACATACTAAGCACAGAGAATAAAGAGTAGGAAGGGAAAAACCTGAATGGAAGTATGGAAGGAAAAAAACAAAATAAAACAAAAAACAACAAGCAAGCAAACAAAAAGAACCAAAAAAACCCCAAAAACCTAAACAAAAATGTGCCATGTATATAAGACACTCTGTGTTTCTATTTGTATGTGCTTTAAATTACCTGTGAGAGTTCTTGAAGACTGAACAATTCTGGGATACTGCAGAACACTGCTTAGTAAAATGCTACCATCCTGACATCTGGAAGGCTGTTATTCACAAGGCGGCTTCAGACTACTCTTTGGACCAATTTTGTGAGACTGTTTGTCTTAGCCTTAAAAATCAATTCAGACCTACAAGCCAGCGACGTTCTTGGAAATAAAAGGTTTTTTTTAGTCCCAGTCAAGCAAATGAGTTATTAAAATTCTGTAAATATTCCTACTTTACCTACCTATGTAACTAGCAACTACAACACCTCCAGCAAACTCTGAAAGCCAATATCCTTGTCACTATGTATCACATGCTTACACCCTGTCTCTCAACTTGCAAAATGTGTTTTTATTATATAATTTCAAAAGCTTTTTCAGTGGGAGTCAGAAGAGCTGAAACTACCTTTGTGTTCATAACAGTCACTGAAATTAGAGCCAACATTTAAGAAATGTTTTTCCAGAAACTGGACTGCTGGCATGAAGAATTAAAACAGAACAATCCAAGACCAAAACTGAACAGCTTTTAGTTAACTGAAGATCAGTTAACATCAGAACATAAGCCACAAAACCCTTGTCATTACCTACCACTTACACTTTACTTCTCTCTCATTTCGTATTACTTTGGTAGTGCACATGCACATGTTTTATTTAAAAGTTTTTGAGCATCAGAGTGGAACCACTCTTCACTGCTCTGCCCAAAAGGAGTTTGGGCAGCAGTTTCAGCTGCCACGGACTGCAATTCTAGAAGTACCATACAGTATTTTTCCAAACATACTGTGCATCTTTGATTAGGGAAGTGAAATCAGTTCAACTGACTCCTCAACTGTCTCCATCTTTGACTGTAAAACTGTGGCATTTTTGTTGATGACAAACAAAACGTGTTTTTGTTTCAAATTTGTGAAAGGTGTGATAAAAACGAAATAAAACAACACTACCAAGCAACCATAAAGAAATGCAAGGCTGAAGTGTGTTCCTGTGAACTGTGAAACAGTTCAGCTGAGGACACCTTTCAGATACAGGAGACAGCTGGGTTTAAAGGAAAAGTGCATCTATCAATTTACAGAAGACTGTTTTAAGGCTTCCAAAAGTTGCTGAGGAAGCAGGAAGAAGAAACTCCAGTGGGAGGAGGATATGGGCTACCTATAACTGTCTGATATTTTCTTCCAGATTTATTCAACTGCTGTGTGTGCCTAAGGGTAGTTGAAAACCAGACCTCAAGACTGAAAACTGAGAGGCATTTTTTCCTGTTTGGGGGTACAGTTTGTGGAATGATCATGTGCCATCTTATGACATCACCACGAAAGTGGCTTGGTTTCTCATGTGTGTGCTTTTGGGGATTTTATGGAGTATATGGCCTGTGTATTTTTTTGGTTGGTTGGTTTTTTGTTTCCATGTATCTGTGTTTTTAGGTTGGTGGGGTTTTTTTTGTTTTTTTACACATATATTCAAGTACAACAATATTTCACAGTAGAAATACAGACTTTGATGGCTTGAGGTCATTTAAAACCCTTTTTACTATAAACACAGAGTCAAATCTAATGCAAAGGTGAGTATAAACAAGACAGTACTAATGCTTATGTCATGATGTAAACCAAGTACATTACTAATAACATACATTTATTTAATCCAGAATTTCCCTTTGGCATTTTATCTATTACCTTAAAGTGGGGTACATATATCACAGTAACACCAGACAAATTAATTCTCATTTGTTTTCCAATTAACATCTGTGTGTCTTTACATTATGGTTTGTAAGAACTCAAGCCACATTGTTCTCAAATAACTACCTTGGGGCACTTGTAATCTTAATGAATGTAGAGAATGAGGCAGAAAATAAGTAAAGGTGGATTTCCAATTTTTTTTTTTCATGATAATACAAAGAAGAGCGTTAAAAGATTCTTTTCTTTCCAGACAAGCCTTCAGGAAAAAAAAAAAACCCTGTCTTCCTATACCAAAAAAGTGCCCATTTAATAGTGTATTAAAGCTCTGCATAAGGGTCAGGTTGAAATGAAAATATCTTTGAAAACACAGAACTGAACTATAATAGGAAAAAAAAGGTTAATATAGATATTTCAGACATTTTTAAAATTTTTTTTCATCTTTCAAGATTCCTGAATTTACCTTCATTCCATTAAAGAATTCAAACTCCTTTTTCTTCTCCTTGAAAAATACAAAGTGAAAACTTGTGCATTTCCCATTGACATTTCCAAATGCTAAAGCAAATAAAATCCTAGTAGAGGAGAAAGACATTCAGTACTAGATAACTACAGTTGTCAGAGGGCTAAAAAATAAAATATCATTTATTATTGTCTCTGGCCAACCTAGATCAAGATCCAAGAATGCTGAGTCCTACTTCGTGTCATGGATCAAAGATAATGACGCAGCCAAGGCAGATTGTGCGTAGGCATCGCTGTGAAGCTGAAAGCTGCACACATCTTGAGACCAAATTCACTTTTCTATATCCAAAGTGAAAGTACTGCTCTTTCTAGACCAAAAATGAGGTCTCTCAGAAAAAAAGCACTGATTTTTTTCCCCTCTGGAACTGAACTGTCAAACAACCTTATACAACCTGGTTTAACCAAGACAGCAAATACAGAGAAATTCTTTAGACACAACCTATTTTTTATCATGACTGCACATTCATTCCAACTTCTATTTACAAGTAAAAGGGAGAAACCTAAGGACTAACAAAAGAAGTATATGATCTATATGTTGACTTGCTGCTCTTTTGCAAAAACTATCCCCCCATTGTCTCATTGGACTATAAACTCTGCAACGAAATAAAATTTTACCATGTTCTTAGTGTATGAAAGTTTATTTTATTTCAACACTTAAGCCATGCCAGCCTCAATTTATGCTGTTGGAAGATGAAAAGACATTCAATAAACTACCCACTGAATAACATGTAATAATTAGCTGTCAGTACTAAATAGGGAATTGTTGTCTTAATTACATAGGCCATAGGAAAGGTAGCTGAAGGATCTCAGAATTCCCACTCATTAGTGCCTAGTTAGCCGGGCAACAATATTAGCAATGATGATAATTCTCTGAGAAAATCTCAAGTGTAATCAGTCAGAAAGAAGATAATGCATGGAAAAGATTAGAAAAGCTGACAAATTGATCTGGCTGAGGTATGAGCTACCAGCACCTGCAGTCAGTTAATAAGATCCTTGTTCCATTATCCTGTCAGTGGAAGCAGAAGTTTGAAGCAAAATACCAGGCAGTAACTGAACCAGTGCATTGTCAGAATAGAGCAGGAGCACATGTTTTTGCAGGACTGTTTCAGTACTGTTGCCAGGAATTCATCACAAGCAATAATAAAAGAGATGCAATTATTAAAGATATTTCCTGTGAAATTCAGTAGGAATTAAAGAAGAAGAAACTGCTCAGTCATTTTTTTTTCTTAAAATGAACAAGTACATTGCTACAGAGTTTTAAAAGGATGGAGCACACCCACCAGAACTGGAGTGTAATTTGAGCAATGCTTTCACTGACTCATTATATGGTTGGATACTCCCACAGAAGTCTATAAATGCATATCTCTCTCAAATATAACCACGTTAATGGTGCCTTAAAATCTGACTATTTAATAGTTTGAGGGTTATGACAGTTCAGATGTTGAGCTACTACTTTAAAGCAGAATATATTTTTCTTTGTTTGCTTCTTTCTTTAGGATTGGTGTATATTTTTTTGTTTGTTTGTTTTTCTGTTGAAAACTAGGGAAATTCAGCGCTGCTGCTTTCCAACTCTTCAGGTTTTAGCATACCTGTACCTAATGCAGGAGCATTGTTTTCTACAGAAGACACTGAAGGCAACTAAGGAAAGTCAGTTTCCTCTCAACTGACCATACACAGTTGCAGGATATATGTCTAGCATACCTGCAGCCCTCAATTAAGCTTCAGCTCAGGAAATTCTGAACTTCTTACTCCTGTGCATAAGCCTGTGCAGGCACATAGGAAAGTGCAACAGCAGATAGACAGACAGACCAACCCACTGCCATCTTGCCTTCTCACAAAATCAGACATATCTGGATGTTTTTAAGGTCTCTCCTACCCACACAGAAGAGAAGAACTGATTTCAAAGACAAAAGCATTTCTGAACTTCTTACTCCATACTGCTCACAGAAAATAGGCTAATATTAAACAAAGCATACAGACATTAGATAGATCAACCCAGAACTCAGCATGTAAATTTCACTTCTTTACAGACACACACACTTAGAAGGGAAAGGCACAAAAAAGTGCAAATACCAAAGCAGGCACTACCTACCTTCAATGTACAGGGGCTCAACGACATCATGATTTATCAGTTCGAAGTTCTCATGACCAATCCAGTGCTCCACATTTCTTTTCCTGCCCGTAAAGAAGTTGTCCACAACTGTAACCTCATGGCCATCCATCATTAGTTTGTCAGTAAGATGAGAACCCACAAACCCTGCTCCTCCAGTTATCTGCGTTAGGACAGTTGGTATAAATTTCTTTTTCTTTTTACAGAAACACTAGACAATCTCTACAAACATAAAGACAGAACAGTAGGTTTCAGATCTTTGCTTACTCCAGGGGAAACAACTCCATTTCCATGTATATTTTTTTCCCAAAATTTACAGCTTTTAAAATTTCAAGAGACATACTTGACATGTTTCATCACTGTCAGGCTGGAAGGTCAGCTACCTATTCACATCAACAAAATCTCTTTTTCAGATTACATTATTGTCCTTCTTTTCTTTCAAATTGGATTGTGCTCTTTTTTTGTGACAGTAAAGTCTAAAAAGATGCAGAAAGGTAACAGGAGAAATTTCTGCAAATCCCATTTCTCAGGAAAAAAAAAAAGGTATGACAGAATGCCAGGTTATTTTCATGTAAGATTTATCAGATGTCAAATCCAGCTTCTGTGTGGTTTACATGGAAGACATGTGGGGTGTTCTAAGTAAGTACTGTAAGTTTTTACCCACAAAGGAGGAAGGGAATTCTCTGAAGACCTTTCATTTGAAATATCTCCTAAAACCAAGATCATTATGCATTTTAATGCATCCATAGCTTACATCATCCTGGCCTGAGGAAGTCAGTCAGTTGGATTAGATGACCTTTGCAGGTCCCTTACAACTGAAGAAACTCTACTCTATACCATCAGCTCTGACATACAGCATTTGCCTGTCTTGAAACTCTGATGTTCTGCTGCAATGAAGCAAGCAGAAATAAAATATTTAAAACCCTGTAGTCCTGTTTCATTGAAGAAACAAGAAAGTACATTAATGTTTCCCTTTTTGCTCCACAGACTTTAACAGTAAACAAGCAAACAAAAATCACTAATTCAGTACTGAAGGAGTCAGCACAATAAGCAGATCTGCAAGTTGTGTGACACATCCAGACCTATCTACAGAAGAAACTATTTTCTCTGCATTTCATAAACTTGGTTTTCAAGAACCAAGACACGACAGATCCCAACACTCAAAAAGCAGACTTGTAAAAGACCTGTGTGGTATCAACTATACAATATATCTGCATGACTGAAATCACATTTTGAAAGTGATTCAGCTGTTGATGTCCATTCTTCAGCTGTAGTGATAACTAATTAAACAATGAAAGGACGAGGTGGAATCAAGCAGGAATCTAATGAACGGATGGTGTACTGCAATGACAAAGTGCTGTGCGGAAAAGGATGAGATGCCTGAAGTTCTTTTACTTTGGGTTAGTCAAAGGCAAAACATTTATCCTGTCCACTACTCTGCCATCCACTGTTTTAAAATGCAAGATTATCAGATTTTTTTTTATACTAGGAAAAAAAAAAAGCAAAGGAAAACCCCCAAAGAATGAAAAGGAAAAAAAATACAAAAACGACATCTGTTTTCTTTTGTAAAAACTTGAATGTCCACTTCTTGTAGTCTCAGACTTGTTTTTCTTATTAAAAATTCAAGGACACCAGTGTGTCAAAACAACTCTAAGTAGCAGTTAATAAAAGAATCATTTAGTTGGTCTATTCAGTATTCTTCTGACTTTGCCAGGGCTTCCCGTGGCAGATTCAACATCTTATTCAGTTCCCTGACAAACCTGAAGGAGAAAGTGGATTTAGGAGAAATCCCCTCTGGAATAAAAATAAAGAATCTTAAGGCTCATACTGTGCTGCAACAGAGAGGAGGGAAGAGCAGGTTTCTGGCAGAATGCTAAGAATGAGGAAAGAAGAGCAGTAGCTAAAGGAAAACAGCCCTTTGCCATGTCTCACGATTTACCAGAGCGAAAAAATCAAACCCATGCATGGCAAACCTAATGCCATGAGTTTATCCTGACCTGCAAGCAAGGTGCAGCCTTGCTGAACATTCCAAGAGTTTTGGCTTTGCTGTGGTAACCAGGACAAGACTTTTCTGTAGAAGACCTCAATCTACTCCTTCAACTGAGGCCCAAGAAAATCTTCTGCTGCTACTTTTATTTCCAAGATCTAGAGAAGATAAAGTCAATGCTTGCAATAAGTCTTTGGTGCAGTAAAAGGAAATGTCTTCTTCCCAACAGTTCTTTTGGAAAAAAAAAACCATCACAGAGGCAACGAAAAAAGGCAAAAAAAGTATAAAAAAAGAAGGAAAAGAAGCACACACACAAAAAGGTGGAAAAAAAAAAACCACCACAAAAAAAGGTCAAAAAAAGCACAAACCAATTCTGTCTGGAAAGAAGTTTCCAATTACCTTAAACCTATAAGTAGTTTTTATGATGAATCTAAGTTGGCTTTATTAACATATAATTTTCATGGGTATTAGACAAAGAACTTAAGAAATGATTGAAAAAGGAGTTGAATTTCCCCTGGAAAAGTAAAAAGAAACTATGTAAATTATGTTTTTAATAATTACTTGAGGCAACATTAAAAAAATGATTTATCATTGAAGTTCTTTGTACAACCTTCCTGTAATTACTCATAAAAGCATCACTTCTAAATATTACTTCCTGCAAATCACAATGACATATTAACCTACATAATCATAAGTTGTACATGAATCCTATCCATATCAGAACTGGAGTATCAGCACTTGGGTCTTAAAAAGGAATTCTTTATTAAGACAACATTAATGAAAATATTTAATTACTCAGTAGTGCACGTATGCTTGGTAACTTCAGCACCTACTAAAAGGCACAAATATTACAGATAATTATCTTCACGAGAGGCACTTACAAGTTTGTCTATTTATTACACATTTCTGCTGTCTGCAATCAGATTCAAAACATTTTATGCCCCATAAGGAAAATATATCCATTTTTTTTTGTTTTCTGCTTTCATCAGTTTACTATATTCAATTCAGAAAAAAAACCCACCCAACAGACTGAACCAATGGCAATACTATCTTCCACAATAACAGAATTCCTTCTCTTGCATATGAAAGTCTGTGGCCTAGTCACTTCAGAGAACTCAGGAAATAGATAAATCATGCAGAACAAGTTGAGGATCTGTTTTCAATGAAAATGACAAGATATCTGGTCTCAGCTGAGATACCACCAGCACTAGAAATCATCTCCAAAGAGATGTTTTTTAATAACAAGTAACTCCTAGAACTGTTGTCTTGTCAGTGACAAGGGCTGTGGGGATCTCCAGGCTGGAGCTGGAGACTGCAGTCAGAATAAAAAAAAATAATCAAATTAAGAATGCATTACAGAAAAAGATGTAGTACTAACAAAACACAAAGCAAAAATACATGACCTAGCAAAATTCACTTGGCCGGCCAATTCTTCAGAATTTTGAAGAGTCATGCAACGTTTTTATGGGAATTTCAGCTACTCAAAAGAACATGGATTATTTCCCCTGGGATTATGACAGCAACACTGTAACAGAAGGGAACTGCCCACATGGGCAGGAGGCCTATGAATGTCCATCTGAGTTGGCACAAAATTAGTCAGAACAACCTGCCACTCCTTTGGCCAGCTTTCTCTAGTCATTTAAACTCTACAAAATACACAGGGAACCAAAAAGCTCTTCACCTCCACGTCAGCTGAAAACACTCCTATTCCAACTACTTGCCATCTCTGTTGAAGCAACAGATTTCAACAAAATATCCAGTATTTTTCAGTGGCAAAGTCTGGAAGTGAACATTAAGCGCTCCACAGCCTGTTAACAGCTTTCACTGACACTTTTGTTGGAAGTACATTCTCACTTAGGAACATGACATTAAGGTTACTTCATATCCTTGCAAACACACGAAGGACACAATTTAGGAATTTTCTAAATTAAACCTCTATTTTCCTCAGTTTATTTTCTATATTCAACAGGGGCACTGGGAGTCCACAGGTTTCCCTCCTTCAGACTGTCGTAAAAATTACAGAACACCATTGCAGAACTAAACTAAGTTGGTAACACTTCTTTGTGGAATTTTGCAATAGTCATTAAGATTGTTGCCTAACAACGCAGTAAAATAATTTTATCTGCATCTTTTCAGTTTTTTTCTGCAAGATTTTGAAGTCAAAGTAAACAAAAGCACCAGCTAAGTTAGGCATGTTAGAAGGGTTTTGTTGTAGACCTTACTTTCTACTAGGGAAGCAGAAGTTCATACTCAATTTTACACATCTCAAGCAGCTATACTTTATCTACCTTCAAAACACAGGGACAATTCCCCCCCAAGACAAACAGAAACAAGGAAAAACCTAGGCCACAGATAACTTCAAATGGGTTTGCAGATAAAACTGGAAAGCTGATTTCGAGCACAATTCACCGAGTTTAAGAATGCCCTGGACAACTACTTGTCCTGAGTTAACCTGCCATCCTCTTCCACCCTCAACTACTTATGATGCTTCAAAATAACAGAAATAACAGAGAAGATGCAGAGATGAATATACCCTGCAGGGCAACTTCTTTTCTAGCCTTATGACTACATTTTGCCCCATTTGGTCACACAAGGTTCCTGTCAAGATGTGCTTAAAAAGTTTCCCTGTCTCTGCAAGTTTAAGCCACCTGGGAGCACACACAAAGACACTTTGGCAATGTGATCCTGAGAAGTTACAGGGTAGAGTAATTTAGTTGGCAAGTCAAACTTCAAAAGCGAGTCCAAGTGTATTGTTCATATGCTGAGTTTGAGAACACCAACACAAATAAGTGAAGCAGCACTCTAAAACCTGTGCAACACATACGACATCCAAAAGCAATTCCCTTCATCCCTTCTCGTGTCTTTAATTCTGCAAAACAGATTACATTCCACAGAATTTTTTGGTATTTCCCCAGAACAAACTCTGAGTAAACATAAACTTACCAGAATTCTTTTACGATCCTTTTCTGATAAAAATTTCACTGGTGGGTATTTCTGGGTGAAACTATAGAACATTTCAAAACAAAGAAGAAAAACTAAGTAAGTTTCATCCTGGTTTCTTTCACATAGGTCTTTGCTATGTGAGAAACTACTCTGAAAACCTTCCATTCTTCACGTTCTGCTAACAGTATATTTAGTCTTCTATTCTAAAAAAGAATCTGGGTCAACACAAGACAATGCCTATGCATGGTGAAATATCAAAATTCATCTGCAGAGTGCTTTTAAAATTTCTGCCTGATTTTATATAATGAATCACTTGACTTTTATCTGTTGAGAGCAGAACTAGTGCCAGGCGTGACATCAGAAGAGAATAAAACAATAAAACGTGAGGTGTGACTGGACACCTTTTTAAAGTTTTTAAAAGGCAAACAACCATCTTAAAAAAGCTCTAGAAAACAAAGCAAATTTCGTTGACTTACCACACTGACTTCAAACATTTCTCCTCAAATTTTCAATGTGAAACTTACAACATAAAGTTTTAATTCTCCTTGAAATTTTACAAAAACCAATATCAAGTTTATGATCAGAATGTTGAAAAAACATTTTAAGATATTTCAACAATTTCTACAGGAGAGCTTATTCAATATGAAATGTAATCTTAATTTTCTTAGACATACTAGACTGCCATTTATTTGATGGTCTTCAAGCTAGTGATTTAATTCTTGCACCTTCCTTACAAGAACTTAATCAAACCAAAACCACCGTAAAATAAAATTATGTGACATATGAATCTTAAGTGCTCTCTCAAGCTCTCGATGCTGCAAACCTTAGAATAACTTCTCTCCCTCCCTGACATGCATTCTGCATTAGAGCAACAAAATCCTTTGAAAGAAGGCATGGATTTTATTGATTTATTTCAGTAATTAGCCTCATAGTCTTGGCAATTTAATAGACCAGGTTTTCCTTAACTAAATATCAGCGTGACCCTGTACAAAAATTAAACTATGCTTACTATTCTCCTCCAATAAGTCCACAAGCTAGAGACAGCCTGGTGTAGCATCCAGAAGCTAAAAATGCCAGGAGTTACATTTTCTTCTACTCACAAACAGCTGATGACTGTACTGACCCTACAACTGTGATGTTGAAGCACCTCCTCTGCTTCTAACCTGCGGTACTGGCTCAACAGGATTTCTTCAGCACCAGAGCACAGATGCTCCAATACTTTTTCCAGTTTTCATCACAGCATGAAAGCTGCTTTCAGTTTCTGGAACCTTCCAATGTTAGCCACACAGGAAGACTGAAAAACAAGCTACCTAAACTTGCCTTACATCACTACACAGGTCACTAACAATTTCTTTGATTTATGCTGAAGCAATGGAAGACAGCAGTGCACAAGCACAATGCAGACGTGTAAAACATCTTTTGTGACACAGAGAGGAAAATCAACTCATATAACAAGAGACTTATGGAATTCAAAATAAGTTTAAGTGCCAAATAACTAGACGTAAGCCAAGTCTTTCTCCTCCATTCTGGAGACCACTATTTTAAGGTTGCAGTAATCCAACCTGGAGTCACAATCTTGCCAAAGGGACTTCATAACCATTTTTTGCTCCTTCTATTACACCAATAGCAGTTTAGAGGCAGTGGGATAGAGTCTGGCAGCCAAATGATGACCTTTTGGCAACAAAATGGAGTTTATCTTGACTTAATGCTTGCTTTGATGACTACACGGCAATGCTTTTGCTGTGCAAATTCTTAATAAAAACTTTACAGCTCTAGCTTCAGTTAAACAATCTCTTGTCATGAGACTAGCATTAAGGAATACTTGTCTTTCCTGATTCTCAAAAGCATGAAGATGGCTTGCTTTCAGGTTTTATCAGTTTATGAAGTAAGAAAACATTGACACTAGAATAAGCTTTGCAAGCAGGATCAGCTTTCAGGCATCTGACAGTGAGTAGCTATTTACTGCCACTTCACACAGATATAAAATAAAAAAAAAAATTTAATTGCAACAACCCACTCAGCTGAACCACTAGAGGTAAATGGCTACATTATTTGAAAAATAATAAACAGATAAGAGCACCCCTTTTGTGAAAGTATAATTTCCAGATTGGTTCATATGCAGGTAAAAAAATATTTTGGTTCTTTCTCCTTTTTCCTAGAGGTCTAAAACAAGACTTATCAATACACATGAAAAGGCAAGAGTATTTATATGGCTTGTGGGAGAAGTTTTAACTTAATGGTTCTACTTAACAGCACATTGCTCGTTTGAAAAAATACAATTATGAAATAAAAAAGAGCCAATCAGAATACCCTCCCACAAAGGTCTTCTGTGGATGGCAGAAGAAAATACATGAATTACCCACAACTGAAGTTGAAGGTTTACTGGACTATCAACAAAGATTAAATGAATCAATTTAATATTGTAATTGTCAAGGTGGTGTCACAATCTGCAATTTGTTTTATGTTGCCAGTATATGCCTAGTTCAACCTATGAAGTTCATGTCCACATTAAGAGATGAACTACCAGCTCAGTTTTCTCACTGAAACAAACTGCATGTGGCAGGTCACTGAACCTTTCAAATCAATTGTAAAAAACAGAAGTGAAGTTTTTTCTCCTTTTCTTTTTATCCTTACAGCCCAGGAGAGGTGGAGGAGGAGGGGCAGCTGCTCACTGACAAGACAAAACTCTGAACACCAAAGCACTGCAGGTGTCAAGCATACCTCTGGCCAGCAGCAATAGTATTCTGTCCCCTCTCCTGAGGAAGAGAACACAACCACCAGTATATGCAATACCCCACGAGGCTTTACTGGTACTGCTTGGACAATCCAGACTTGGCCCTTTGCAATGCAGCACTATCTGCTTTGCCTGGGACATCAGGAGTGTCACCTGCAAAACACTGGCAAAAGCAGCATGCTCTTGTCAGAGCTGACAGTTCCCAGTACCATACCAGACCTTATTTTGTGATGAAATCATCTGTCCATGAGGACACCCAGATCAGAGAACTGATGTGACACAAAGGTGAACAGGCAGAGTGAGTGACAACATATTCCCTTATAAATCCTGAGATAAGCAGGTCAGTCAGGCTCATCCAAAGCACATACATAGGCTAAGATGCACAAGCAAATCACTGTGCAGTAGCTCAACCAGAGTAACTGATCCTAAGTATGGGCAAAGTGTGGTAAAACATATTTCATGTCTCTTGAAGGTGAAACCAGTATGTCTTAGCAGACATAAACCATGGTAATCCATTCATCAGCTCAACTCCAAATAGCAAATTCCTCCACAGGACTTGAACTTTTACAAAAGTCTGGCATTCCCAGCTTGATTTATTAAGATCAATCAGCCTGAATACCTTAACCATTACTGTCTTAGCATTCAATGCCCTGTCTTCACTTATATATGAGAACAAATCAAAGGTGTATACATACAAGCCTATTTATTTCAAGCCTACCACTACAGAACTGACTGCTACAGGAAAGAAATTGTGCCTTTGAGCTGCTTCCTAAATTCAGCAGATGACATACCTTTTTTCTAGATCTTTGATTTTCTCCCTTAGAGGTGCAACAGCCTAAAATAAAGGAAAAACATTTAATCTTTGAAGAATAGAACAGGATTTACATCACAAAACACGCACACAGGAAGCTGCCTTAGAGCAAAATTCATGGCAAATGGTCTCCTATGCAGATCTTTACTGAAGACACTCCAAGAAACTTACATTTTAAAGCCTCCTTTACATAAAAAAAACCTTCAACCTTTTCCACCAAAAATCAAATCACCTAGAAAAGTGTGAAATGAAATCCCTCAGCTTACCACTGAAAACAAAACATCTCAAGGCTACAAGTACCATAGTCTTGACAAGGACATCCAGTGTCAGGATTCCTATTTGGTAAAGTGAAGTCATAAGTGACTTATCTGAGATTGCCAAAGGTAATCTATATCCAGCAACAGAACAATGGGACAGTAATTTAAACATCAACTATTTAAATGGACAACAGATGAGCATACAGAGGACACGGAGAGAGGGGCATTAGCTCCAGTGAAACGACAGTAATTCTCTCAGAACATGCTATGTACATCACATTTAAATATCTAAGTATCTTCTACATCATGATTTGAGGGTATATTTAGGCTTAAGAAAATATTCAAAGGAAATTTGTTAGAAAATATAGTTCACCTACCAAGACTTCTGTTTGCATTTTTGCAGCTTTAGAAGAGAAAATCACTTAAGCTGGCATCAGTTTCAGTTTCTTTATCACAGGACCCAAATTTCTAACAGTTCTGCTGAATTTCAACAGGAGTCCCTGAACTCTTGTTTTTAAGTTCACTAAAGCCTTGTCAGAAATTTTACCTTCTTGGGCTATACAGAAGTTGAAAGCTGTCAGACGTTCTAAGTGGTACTAAGTGGCAGCACATCAGCAACCACCATTAATTTGTTTTATACAATTTCTGGTTAGAGCTGGACAATTCAAGAACTTAATAAACTGAACAAAGCTCCATATTCATATTAGGAAATAATATGGTACTGTCATTTATATTCATTAAATATTTAGCTCTGTGGAACAGCAAATAGTTCTTGAAACAGTTATACTTATTCTGATGGTGTAAGACATTATACAACTTTAAAAATAAGATCCAGAAATGCCCAACTTCTCAGACCTTACAGTAACTCTGATCTACACATTGAATTTCAAGTATTTCACCATTCTTAAACAACTGGTATTTTCACAATGTTTGTTGCAACACTTACCAGAATTAAAAACAAAACAAAACAAACCAACCAAAAAAAACACAGAGAGAGGAATGCAAAAGACAAACTAACAATACAAGCTTCCATTGATTTTGAGCAATTTCAGTGGGCTGCTCACTGTGTCCAGAGGCACAAGTGCAATATAAACCTGCTGGAATACAAGACACCAGGCAGACCAGACCACACTAGTACAGGAACACATACAAGGGCAAGGAGTATCAACCTCAAAGACTTCTCTATCTATTTAATACTTTGTTTTATTTATTAGACTGGAACATTTGGAGAAAGATCTGTTGCATACATTCTCAGTATTTCAGAACAAACCGAGGCTGCAAAGGAAATTCAGAGGTACTGGTACAGCAGTTGAGAACCACTAGTATGTTCAGTCCCCATGTCTACTCCAGAAATTGCCAGGACTTGTGCTTAAAGCCTTGGCACTACATAGCCTCCCCAGCCACAAACATTGCTATATTTGTTCATTAGTTAAGAACAAAGCAAAGCAATTTTGAGCACCTTCAAATTTGTAATGCACCTTGTACATACTTCACATTTTGTAAGGCAGAGGAAAGAATTTGTGTACATCCTTTCAGTACCAAATAGAACAGTTCTTGGGAAGACTCTACCATACTCTGTGCAGCAAATGTATCAGCAGATCTATGACTTTCAAGAAAGGTTTTAATGAAAATACAGTGGAGTCACAGATCAATGTCAGAAATTCCAGTAGAGAGAAGAACAGTTCAGAAACTTATGTACAGGCACAAATCCAATGTTTTGGTTTTAGCAGAATCAAGAGTAATGAGATAAAACTAAATATACCACTTCAATATGAAATGAGTGAAATGGAGTCCTCCAAGTAAAACAGATTACATCTCTTAGCAAACTAACCTCCTCTATTCTACTTTCCACCTTCTGATCCCCATTTTCTTGAAGAGACCTGTTGGCAAGAAAAGAAAAAAAATAATCCACATCTAAGCAGTAACTGCTCCACTGCACCTGTATAATATTAAAACACCATCCTCAAAGCATCTTGAGTTAGTATTATTTCAAAAACATAATCAGAACAAATTAAAGAGGATGGTCTAATTCCCACTGAAATCCATCAGTTTGGCAGAAACTGATCCCTGATCCAAGCCTACAGGGAAAAAGAGTATCAATAGAAATGACATTTCATTTTACACAGAAAATTATCTTCATTTTAGAAAAGTGTCTAATTACTGGTTCTGAGTGAACTTTACTGTGCAAAGGCCCAAAATGTCTCTTTGAGGGTCTCTGCTTACTGTATGCTGACAAAACATTTTCCCTTAGGCAAATGTATTTCACTCTGAGCTTTTCCAAACACATGGGAAAAAACCCCAACTGCACTGAAATGTGTCTTCAGCAACTGCCTGATGGGCAATACTGACTTCTCACACAAATGTTACTTCATTCTTGGCCTCATTTCAAGTGAGTATATCGTGAAGTAACTTGTGAAAACAGAATACTGTCTAAAACACCAGTGTATTTCACAAATATGTGTGGTCTTATTTAGCTGATTGTGTAAAGTGTCTCAGTTATGTTCGCTCTTGAGTAAACTTTTACAAGCGTAGAATATGTATTTTAAAATTCTAGCTCTTCTATCAAGATTATGCGATTTTCCTTACATTTCTGTAATTACATTTTTTCCAATTAAACCTTCTGAAAGAAGAATTATTTATTTCACAGTAGTTAAGTTTTTGCATACTAGAGGATTCATGGGTATCCAACATAAAATGCAGTTCTTTCAAGTGAAAAACAGAGCTCCTTTACTTAGGACCTGAACTCATTACACCTAGAGAAACAGCAGATCCTTTGTTAAGCAGATATATATATATACACACCACACTGTTAGAAGTTGAAGCAATGATTCCCTTCATAATCCTCTCTAAAACTCTCACTTTTTAAAAAAGTCAACTCAGTCTATTACTGAGGCAAAGACCTTACTGACCAGATTCATTTGTGTCTCTAAAGAATACAGTAAATTCCTACACTAAAACACATATTCCCTGAACCATCTGTTCAAAATAAGTTGTCATTTATTGCACTAGTGGCAAATAAAACCCCTGCAGCTAATGTAGAATGAATCTACTATAAGGAAGCGATACTAAACTATCTTGGTGGATTTTGAAAATGTTTTCCCAAGCAATGAAAATTATAAAAAAACTATGCAAACAACAGTGGAACAGATAGCCTTTCCTCTCTTATAAGTGAGGAAGGAAAATTTGGAAAACCCCTCAGAATTTAAAAAGGTCCCCTCAAAAATAGTTCCTACTGTTTTTTACTAACAAATCCTGCAACTCAAGGACTGGCAACTGTGCAGTCTTTTTTTTAATGAGCATTTCCTCCTAACAAAGACAATCTTACTGGCTGAGGACCACCACCAGTCCTTCAGAAATAATTTTCCCCCTCAACAGCTCTATAATGGACATCTCAAATACAAATTCAGAGGCAGGTAGTGGCAGAATTTATAAGGAAAGCTTATCAGGAAATAAACACCCTGGATCCCACACCCCCCTGTCCTCCTCAAACCCATCTCTGAGGTTCTTGCCCTTTGTTAAGAAATGCTCAGCTGCCCATGTAACAGCTGCTAAGCTGCCACAGTTTGCTGGTCATGATAACATGGTAATCTAAATGGTATCTCCATCTGCAAGCCACAGCAGCCCAGTAACTGTTTGCCTGACAGCTGAGTACTCGTTGCATCAAGGGTGGGATCCAAGAGGAGCAGAGTGGACCACATGGGATAGCAACAGATCCCAGGGTGAGCTGTCCTGAGTGAATTAGAGCCTAGAGAAAATTCATTATTATTCTTATTTTGTCTCAAACTTTCCCTACTATGTGCTGCTAAAGCTGGCAACAGAATACCAAAACTCTTTATTAGCAAAACAATACAGTAAGGTATTTTGTCCTCTATACACAATGACTTTGCTGTAGGGAACAAGCTGTCCCCATATTCTCTTCAATTTCTTTTGCAGCTGGGTCTTCCCAGTGAATTTTCCTGCAGGACAAACTCAAATGCAGGCAGAAATGTGAAAATCTGCATGTTTTGCAGACATATTGTCTTTCTATTTCTAAAGGAAAAAAATCTAGGGCACAATGCAGGATTTTCTGCTTTTCAGCAGTTAAACCATCAGGTTCTCTACCAATTTACTGTGGAGGAGGAAAAACTCTCCGAAGTACACTACTGGTTCTAGGTACGGAAATATAATAATGGCAAGCAGTGAAGAATGTGCTGCTCTTCAGTATTGAAACCCACATTATCACTGAGATATGGTCACATGTGTGCTGAGGAAAAGCAGAATCCAAGCCTATACAACCAGATATGCCAACCAACTGGCCAATATTAGAATACAAATTTGTGCAAAGAAAAGCAGATAAAGTGTGAGTAAAATCCTGGGTAAGACCTATAGCAAACATACAACCATTTTTGAGACTGAACACTTTGTATTTAAAAAAAAATGCCATCAGCTGCTTAGCAACCACCCAAACAACAGTGTGAGTCTGTTTTTCTCCCTATTTTATATATATCTTAATGGGAAAGGTAAATTAGTTTTATTAAACATAAGGATTCAATACAAAAAGTATATACATTACCTCATATTGACAAAGTTTCCCCATACAGCTGGAAAATAAGAAGAGAGAAAACATTACAATGTCATATAGCAGTTCCTGAGGTAATTTTTCCTATTATCATCAGAAGGAATTAAAGACAATATGAAGTATGTTAATCACAAATTATCTAAGTAAGTTACACATACACTCCACAGGTACAAGTGTCTAGAATTTCGTTTCAGAGTATGTGTGAAATTCTGATGAGATTACATGAGACTGAAAAAAACACACAAGAATTACCTAAACTGTAATTTGTCACGGCACACAGATTAAATAAACCAAAACACTTGACTTGTTTATTACTGGAAAAATGATAAGAGCAAGAAAGGAGCCCTGCAGACCCAACCACACAAATTGGAAACTGTAGAGAGCCAAAAGACTGGCCACTACAGGTTAGAGCTGAACCAGTCCAAAGACGTGCCTCAAGAGTCCTGCATTAAAGGTAGCAAGTGCTTGTATGCACATGTAATTGTTTCTAAACACATATATATTGTAATGAAGACAGCAAAGGTACCAAAGCAATATAACATAAAATGCCTCAGTCAATATTCATTTATGACTGTTTGTATGGAAAAAGTTTTATAGAAAGATAAATCACAATATAAAATCAAAGACCAAAGATGTAACAGGCATTTTAGGTTCACAAAGAGATCTAGCTGCCCAAATTATTTTCTACTAGAAAAAACAAAATCTACTGAAACTGGTCAGGGTTTAGGTGATTACAGAAGACTATCAGAACCCTGACTTTGGTTTTAACTTTCAATAAGGAAACAGAATGCAGTTTAAAGTGAAAAAATGAGAAGCCATAAGGCAGGCTACACTGCCAAGGAAGACTTTGCATCATCAAGATAAACAGGGTTAACATGGAACAGTTTTGTAACGGACTCTGCAAAACAAGCAACACAAGAAATATACTCCAAACATCTCCAGAAAATGATTCTGGAGTTGCTCTTTAAGAGAGAAGGCTCAAGCTAAGGACCCAAATTACCTTGGATGTTAGGGAGTAGCCCATATGCAGTATTGCCATACATATAGAAAACTTCTGAAGTGTCCACAGATTTTGTAAACTGTATTGCAGGTCTTAAGCAGCAGCTAGTAAAGTATTTTGCTTACCTTTAGGCTTTGCACATACATTTCCATCACTATTACTGAATGAACTCAAGCAGACTATGAAGTGTTACTGAAAAAAACCAACAAAACACACTGCTACAGTCACAGGCACCTTCCAGACAGAAGAAATGAAACACTCCCAGGAAGGCAGAGTGGGGAGGATACAAATGAGGATTCAGTAATACAGTTGTTCTAGCCTTCAAGGAATGGCAAAGCTACTGAACTGTCTTTAAGTGCTGAGTATTGCTGAGTAATTCACGAGTAACCCAAAAGAATCCATGACAGACTACCAAATAAGCTGTAGGAGGGCCCTGTGTTATATGTGGTGATACTATAAAACCTCCTGTCATCTTCTGGGGAAAAGACAGGGAAGCTCTCTTATATAAGAACAAATGACCCATAAAACTCAACTGAATTTTTAAATAACTTGGATTTTGTGTTAAGTAGATAAAGTAAATCTAATGTGGTAAAAATGGGATACAGTGTTGAGCATAGTTAAATTCAAGTTTATTTACCCTCTGGCTAGGATTCTAGAATTATACATGATAGCACTAATAGAAAAACACTTTGTTTTCTTTCAATGTATGATGATGATCTGGCAGTTACAGGTACAGAAATCTCCAGTTAAACACAACTGAGCTATACTTAGAAAGAATTGTTTTTCTGGGATACAGAAACCCATACAAATAATGTAAGTGGTTACGTAGCAGCAGGAAGCATCTGGGTTTAGCTGATGAAGTAGGAATTGATTGAAGGGAAAAAAAAAGGAGTTGCCAGCTGCAACACAAATACCATCCTCCCTGTTTTGCTGCAAAGACAGTGAAGCCACATTGCATACAAAGAACTGGCTTCCTAAAGAAAACATGTGATTTGTGTGCACTCAGTGTCAACAGCAGGGAAGGGCAGCTCAAAAAGGCATTCCATCCTTCCAGAAACACTGGTTTTGATATCCCAGTTCTGTAGGAGTACGTGACCTTGCATTAAATTTTTACAAAGCATATTGGGTACTACTGAAAAAAGAAAATTAACCACATAGGAACTATTATACAGATATACAGCGAGATCTGAAGAACTCTGAAGTCTCTCATGTAGAGAGATGTTGCAAAAACTCATTTCAACATACTGACTGCCCTCATAAAGGATTCTGAATGCACAATTCTAAAAAGGATCACTTTGGCTACTGGTGCTCACATGGAGCTTACACCAAGGTTGAAGGGATCAGAGCTAAGATTTCTGTACAAGAGTGGAAATAAGGTTTAGCTGTTTTTCTTCCAAATACACAGCTGTTTATATAACAGGCTTACCCAGCAGCAGAACCAGAAGCACAACTCAGGCTCACAGAGGATTTCCTTGCCCTAAAGGTTAAGTCAAGGCTGGTTTGACATTCAGGCAAGAATGACAGAACATAGAGGGAAGTAGGTCCAAATCCACACAATGAAAATTACAGGCCTAAATTCAAGATGGAAATCCTTACAAGCATCACAAAACCACTTGACAGGTGCATCAAGTTCAGGCCCCAAAAGCTGCAAACACGGATGGTTAAAAAAACTCTTTGACATCAGCAAGGTCATGAATCAGGCACTACACATAAACTCAGCTTCCAAAAGCATGAGACTCCTAATGGACCAAATTTGAGCAAACACTAACACAACCAAAAACCTCTCTGTAAAAGCCAGTTTGAAAAATTCAAGTCTAAAGCCAAATCTTTTAAGCCAAAATGTATTAATCCAGGATAATAGTCCTGTGCCAATTCTCAGACTGTAGAGATTTAACACCCTCACCCCCCACACCCACACAGAACACACTCCATGAAGAACTTCCAACTCATCCAACTAAAGAGCACTCATAAACATAGTCTTCCTGCCATGCACTGAAACTCTGTGCAAGTGAAGAATTCATGATTCATAGGATTAGACAGAAGCATGACTTGTAACCTAACAATTAAGACACTCACCTACAAGAGAAACAGACACTACTAAGTTCTACTACTTCTTTCATTTACTGATTGTAAACCTCACCCAATGATTGATTAAGGTCATAATAAGTTGCCATTAGGGAGTGATCAGAATAGCTGAATTGTAGCTCAGTTTAATGGCCTGTAGGAGGAGTAAAAATAGGACTACACCTACCTGTTTTGAAGTGATTTTTTTTTCCTTTGCATCCTTTTTATAAAACAACTAGAGAAATAATTTTTACTGTAGCATTTTTGCAAGGATTAATTGCAGGTACCATGAAGAGTAAAATACATTAGTCATTCATCATTCCCATAGACATTACACTTTAAAGGGAAGGCTTCCAGAGAAGAACAACGTGTCTTCAAAGAAATGAGGAAGAACTCTCTAAAAGAGCCTCTTTTTGAAAACAAACAAAAAAATTTTGTTTCTTAATGCCTTAATCACAGTATTGTTATTAAAGAGGTATTTATATTTAGCTAGTTAAACATTAATTACTCAGGGTTTTTAGAAAACCCCAATGCTTTTTTTGTTTCTTTCTCCAGCCTCTGAGATTAAGCTGTAACTATTTGGCAAGCACAGCCTTACAGTAAAATTGTTGTAGGTTTTCAAGACTTCTCAAACGTACCTTAAAAGGCAATTAATCATATATGAGTAAAGAATGTGTTGGTTTTGTTTTTTTTTTTTTTCTACTGAATATATTTACATTCCAGGAAATTTAAAAGTTTGTTTAGTTTTTCTAGAGAAGCCACGTTCTGAAATGATGCTGGATGCAGAGGACTGCAATGACTGGGATACTGTCAGCAAAGGAATACTCCAGGAGCTATGCTCTGGATACAAACCAACCCTGCCTACATTAAGTCCCAAAAAAAAAAAAAAAAAAAAAAAAAAAAAAAAAAAAAAAAAAAAAAAAAAATTTAAAAAACCCCACCACACCACAACAACACCACGAACTACAGAATCTGTTAAATCACACTTGAAAAGTACAACAGAAACCCCAAGCACTTGGCTGGGGTTTTGCTGAGCATCTGCTACTAAATGGACACTTCCATATCATAGTCAGACTGACCAGCTGTACTTCACAGCAGCCAAATGTTATCTTTCTAAATCCTCATAACATAGGAATAGTATGTATGTTTTCATCTGAATATCCTTTGAATTTGTCATCTACAGTAATACTTTTTGTACAGGTTCTATAAAGTACAGATTAAACTACTAAGAGAACCTTGCACGCCCCAATTAACTCATCCACAATAGGCTGGGGAACCAGAAAAATAACACTGCACAACCTGAAGGTGGGAAAGAACACAATCCTAAAAGAAGCCTCTATCACTCTCTCCTCTCTGGGTCTCTTTAAATGACATTAAAATCAATTCACAGACTATCACAGGCCCTCAACAGTCACACACACTCAATCTGAAATTGTTAGTGACAACACTAGTTTCACCATCACATACATTTTTACATTTTAACAAACAGGTATTTTAAGAAGCAAAACCATGATGTCCATAGAGATCCAACTGTACCAAAACCAGATGTAATCTCTTTTAAAAACATATTCTTTCCCAATTGCTTTGTTGTTTGCATTTTCAGGACACTGTGTTAAAAAAACTTTTACACAAACTTTTGTCTAAATAGATTTAGCTGAAAGCACAGGAATTTTTCCCTGTATCCCCCTCCTCAGAATGAAAAGATTACAAGATAATGTTTGTTACAAATAGATTTCACTATCAACAGAAACAGCATGCTGGAATAATATGAATTGATATGCAGTCATAGCCAGAATTTCTGGAGCAAATTCGTATGCTCTGAACATCCAAAGTGAATTGCTTCAGTGAAACTTTCCATTTCAGAGAGATGCAACAGCATTTAAAAGAGGGTTTGGGGTTTTTTTTTGCTTAAATCTGACTCTCCAGAGTCACTCAGCAACTTCAGTCTCCTGGAAAAAATAAGGTTTTTGTCTCCAGATGCAAACCCGACAAAAAGGGAAAACATGCAAAGGGAAATCATAAAATACTTTTTAACACAGTTGCAATTAAGCTTTTATTTAACTATGTTACGTATTTAACAAAAGAAAACAATTATTTTCTTTAGGAAACTTAATAAATTACTAATAAAAATAAAAAATTGTTTCCCACACAACACCTTGTAGCTAAATTGGAGAAATATTACTTTGATGCATTACTCAAGAGATGGCAGCTGGGTGGAATCCAGGGTTCAGTGCCCAAAGGATGATCAGCAACTACTGGTGTCCATCACGGAGGAGTACTGGGACCAGTACTGCTCAGTATCTTTATTAATGACACAGACATAGCAATTGAGTGCATCCTCAGCAAGCCTGTAGGTGACATTGAGCTGGTAAGTGTATTGAGGGAAGGGATGGCATCCAGAGGGACATTGACAAGCTTAAGGTGTAAGCAAACACGACCTCATAAAGTTCAAGGCAAAGAGCAAGGTCCTGCAGCTGAGTTGGAACAACCACCAGTATCAATACAGACTGGGTTACCAGAGGACTGAGGGCATCCCTGTGGAGAACCTGAGGTGCTGGAAAATTTGGACAAGAAATGGAAACATGCACTTTCAGCTCAGAGAACAAATCATATGCTGGGCTGCACCACAGAAGAAGTGTGGTCACTCCCTCAACTGAGGCGATTCTTCCTCTCTACTCCATTCTCATGAGACACTCACTACCTGCACACAGCTCCAGGGCTCCCAGGACAAGAAACACACTGACCTGTTAGAGAGGGTCCAGAGGAGGGCTACAAAGCATGGTCAGAGGGATAGAACATCTCTCTTATGAGGGCTGGCTGAAAGAGCTGGCTAGAAGAGCCTGGAGAAGAGGCGGCTCTGAAGAGACTTTATTGTGGCCGTACTTAAAAGGGGCTTATAAGAACAAAGAAGAAAAACTTTCTAGTGAGGCCTGTAGTGACAGGACCCTCAAGAGGCAATGGTGCTAGCCTGAAAGAGAGTAGGTTTAAGTAACATGTGAGGAAGCCGTTCTTTTCTATGAGAGCGGCAAGCCACTGGAACAGGTTGCCCAGAAAAGCTGTGGATGGCCCACACCTGGAAACAGTGTGAGGGTGGACAGGGCTCTAAGCAACCTGTTCTACTGAAAGATTTCCCTGCCCAAGGCAGTGGGGGGCTGGACTAGAGGATCTTTAAAGGTCCCATTCAATGCAAACCATTCTACGATTTGGCCAATATATTTCAAACTGCCTTTTATAGTCTGGATTCTATAAGAACAAAAAACCCCTCTCAACTGTACTCCGTCTGTAATTCCAGCGGTACGTTAATCTGTTTTAGAAAATTATTTTACTGATGAGAGTATTTTGCAATATTAGTGGAGATAACAACATACAATTACTAATCATAACTTTGTATTAAGAAATGTCACCTTCCTGAGTGAAGTTTATGATTATGCCTTTGGGGAATGTACAACTTGAATATTAAAAAGTATTAAAAAAAAATACACCTCTGGTAAGTCTACACAGATCTCTGTATGGCAAAGAGTTCCTGTTGCATTTCCTGAACTAATGCCTTGCTCAACAGTAAAGTTCCTCTCCCAAATCAAAGACAGCAGATAGGAACTGACAGCTTTTCCCACATGAGAAGTATCCTAGACCCAAGGACACAGGGTTTGCTACGGGAAAGATGCTCTCTCTGTATCTTGGACAGCACCACTGCCACTCTATGTCAACTCTTCAGCTAGTCATCAACTAGCAAAACAAAGGCAACACAATCACCAGAAATTTGTCCACCCTCTCTTAAGAACAAACACTTAAACCTTGGCAAACCAACACTCTCCCACAGCTGTGAGATATAACATTATGCAAATTTTCTTTCTTTACAAGAATTAATGGAGCTTCATACTGCAAGGGAAAGTAGCCAAGGATACCTTTTCTTACATTTCAATTAGCATCATCACTTTGTGACTGAATTTTGTTCTTAGTTTCCCAGATGGAAAATTCTCTTGAAATTTGCTATTAAGTCTTTTTTCCACTTCTCTGCTCACAGTTACTACTCCTTCCTGTCTCAAATCTTCAGCATATCATTCTTTACCACTGCTCCTCCACTGACCGATCTGTTGATAGCTAAGATTGTTTACAGTGGACTCACAGAGTGTTCCAATGGTCAGCACTGTAACTGAAGCAAACTCACTTTTCCCAGCTACCTTTCACAAACCCCTTCAGGTAAATTGATGCAATAGCCCCCACCTTTCCCTCTCTACAGTCCACAAATGAGATGCTGAAACCTATCAGTTTCAACCAAACTCTGATTTGGTCAACCAACCTTAGAAAGAAAGAAACAAGGAATATAAATTTCAGAGAAATATTCCCCTTTGCAAAACCAGAGGGTCAAGAAGGTGGAAGCTCTAAGAGTGTTTGTCCTTGAGTAGAATGATGACATTGCTGTCTCCTGCATATGCTGCAGAAGAGACAAATACTAAGTGGAGGTAAACGATTAAAGACAAATATTAAATAAGAGAGGAACCGTAGGATTAATTTCTCTAGGATGCCAAAAATTGTTTTAAAATATCATGGCTAGAAAGGCAGTCAGTCTACCTATTCCTGACAAACAACTGAAGCATGAACAAATTTTCATAAGCTACATGAGTACAGCTAGTTGCAAGCCTGATGAGCAGGGACAGTGAACTTATTTGCATAAATCCACAAGTGAAAGGCAACTCGGTGAATGTGAACCCAGCCAGCAAATGTTTTGGTTTTGATTTTTTTTTGGTGGAGAATCCTTGGCAAGCTGACACAAAAAGCACGAAAGCCTGATGTCCTACACAACCATTTCTAACTCTTCCATGGCCAATCAATTCTGACATCTAGTTATAAAATGGCTGGGGAAGGAAGATTTCTGACGCTGAATAACATTGAGACAGATAGCCTACAGCATTGCTTTTCTATTATGAAAAGTGCAAGTAAAAGCTTATCAAAACAAAACACTAAGTAGCATTTAACCCTCATTTTGAACATATGCAAGACAAGCAACATGCAAGGGGCTGGTAAGATTCAGACTGAAAAGCTCACTCACACCTCGGCATTTTGAGAACATTGCATTCTTCCTAGCTGATGAAAATCTGACAAAAACAAATGGCTAACCTTATGAAACAAAGGATAACCACCATGGAAACTAACAATGCTTTGAAAAGTCAAGTCACTATACTACAGGATGTACTGCCCTTACATTATTTTGACATTTCATTTTTAAGTTGTTCTAATAGATTTGCTGTAATTTCTCTTACAAAGGAAATGAGATCTTAAGCTCAGATCTCCTGACAGCACCCTACTATTCCATTTTCCCCTTGGAAAAGGAACAAGGCTACTGATATACTTCCTGAGAACCATTTGATCTACAAATGAGTAAAGAAAACTGTTCTACTTTACCAGAAATAGAGCTCTTAAATTTTTCATTAAGAACATGCAACTGCCCTGTCATACCAAGACATCAGCAGATTATTTACAGTAGCATCAAGATTAAAGCAAACCATGCAGCTTGATGAGCTCTGTCTTTAAATCCTGGCTATGAGATTCTAAGTGTATTTCCAACAACTTAAATAAGGTCCTGATTCTGCAAAGACAGTACCACTGAAGCATGGTTGCATGTCCATGTAAAGCTGAAAAAAAACTTCCAAGGGAGTGAGTTCAAGGTGTCTATGTATTGACATTCCAAAACACAGGTGGGGTTTTTAAAAACAGAAGAATACCCTCAGCCTGCATATAAGTTATTCATATTGTGGTGATACTGAAGTTTTTAACATTATTGATTTAATTGACTGCTCTTTTATGATCTGTCTACATTTCTCATAACAGACAACAAAAATCAATTAAACCCACTTCACCTCTGTTTATAACCACCTCATGTGTTGAAGCTGTGGTTTTACAACAGCTTCAAGATTATGTAAGTGGAGCTCATGACTGAAAGAATTTGTTTCAGTCCACCTCCACACACCAGTCCCCCCCACTTTGGTTAGCATTAGCACTCCTGCACTATTTTGCTGGGGGTTAAATCAGAGCAAAGTTGGAGCATAAGACTTTGTCCCTTTAAAAGGGCAATGCAAATTCAACCTCTGGGCAGTTTCCCACTATATGAAGACAGCACTGAAGGTGAGTCAACTAAGCTATGAAGAGTATTAAAAAAAATTGAGTAGCAGTCTTACATATTACAGAGTGATTCAGACAGCTTGCGAGCTGCAGTCTCAAAGTCATCACCTGGCCAATAGGGACCAACATCACCCCTTTCACCCAGGGCCTACAGAAAAGGTAAAAGTAAATGTTAAATTTTATTTGCTTCTTTTTCCCAGGAAACAGTTGCTAAAGTTACAACAGCTTTTAATTGCCTGGTCCAGAGATATGCTCCTTTTGACTTCTATTTTTATACATACAAACCATGCATAGCACAATGTTTCAAGTGAATTACTTTTTTAAATTCACATAAATCAGATTTACAGAAACGAGGCATCAAGTACTACCTTAATTCAAATTCAAATCAAGGATCTTTCTGGCTCTAAGTGCTACTAGGGAACTGAGTGAAGTCCATAAAGGAGTTCTAATGATCTTTAATATGATGCTAACAGTGTATCCCATGTCATGGTGGTACTTCAACCAAAGTAAACAGGACTCCTTCACAGAGAGTCTCCTAACTGCAGACCTGCAAAGCATGTGATGGCAACACTGCCAGCTTTTATCCCATTTTACCACTGCGCACCACCTCCTCAAGCTGGGCCAAAACAGCTGTCAAATACCCACAGTCAAACGGCCAGAACACAAAAAGGTGATCCCAGTCCAGACCAGTTCCTTCATCTGGTGCACAACAAAGAAATTTCAGTCACTGTATGCATGTGGAACAGAGATACCCAAGAGAGACCAGCCATTCACCACCTTGTGTGAAACTACCAAGAGAGCCACTCAGTGACTCTTGAGAGTGAAATAGCTCACAGCCTTTCAACTGTATGCAAAAAGTTCTTTCTCTAGTTTGCAAACTCGAACTGAGAAGCTCTTCAGGCACCTTTGTAACAAATTTGCATTCAAAGGCAAAAGATTTCTACGAAATAAGACATTTTTCTAAATGATACTCTCAAAACATTTGCTCAGGGTTTCACACGCAGGCTGACAAAACGGCACTATTAAAAAACTCCTATCCTCTAGTTCACAGAAAAGTAATGTACTTGCCAACTCTAGAATGTGCTCCAAGTGTAAATGCCCATGCCCTAATACTGAATGGAAATTCATGGAAAGGAGGCGCACAGCCTAAAAACACTTAGTCATTTGGAGAGCACTACAGAAAGAAGGAATGTAAGAAGTGCCAGCACATACACCTACACCAGCAGCTCAGTTTTCTCAGATTCTCTGCTATTTCAGTCAGGCATTATCTGACTGCAAGCAGAGCGTAGCGATGACTCAGTAACATTGTGAGGAGTACCCTTTTAGGGTAGGTGAATGGGATCATAAATAATCACTTGTGAGAAAAGCATGCAAAAAAAATTCTCTCTAGAATCAGATAGGCCAGTGGCATCTACTATCATGCCATACTATGTAGCTGACACCTAAGGATTCCACTACTTTTGATTACTAGTCAAAAGATGGGAAGGCACAGCATGTTAGATTTGCAAAAAAACACGTTCCCATCAGACACGAACTTATTCTGTTTTCAAGCCACTTTTTTGCCAGTGACCTCCAGCCCCTTGCCTCCTCCACTTTCTTTCTGAATCCCAAAAAACAAGCAGTCAGAAGGCTTCTCCTTAAAGCTAACTTTTACTCACAAAGTTAGCAAGCAAACACCAATTACTGTCCACAGAATATAATCAATACCTAGGTCCCAATGTCCATGTCAACTGCCACTCAAATCCAGTTTTCACAGAAGCCTACCAACTTTTGTTTTGAAAACGATCATTTTTAGCAAAACATGTAAACCTTTCAAAGTAAGAACTGACATTAAGCCATCAGGATGATGCCTTGAGGGGCTACCTAGAACAGAGGCTAGATGGCATTAAAGGAATAAAGTAGGTATTTATTAAAAAGGCCTTCAAAGGATACACCTTGGGCAGTACAAGAGCCCAGCCACAGCTACACCTAAGATGGATGACAGATCACACATCTCCACACTTTTATAAGTTTTGGTCTACTTACATATTGGGGTTAATTGTCCAATCACACCTTCAGGTTATGAAATCCCACCTTCCCAGATTTTTCTCCTCTCTTTGCTGTTGTTTACACGTTTTGGGCCTGAAGCTGCAACAGCTCTCAGGCTGAAAAACGATT
Source organism: Hylia prasina (assembly GCA_013397195.1). Taxonomy (NCBI): domain Eukaryota; kingdom Metazoa; phylum Chordata; class Aves; order Passeriformes; family Sylviidae; genus Hylia; species Hylia prasina. Next base: position 71,094 of record VYXD01013618.1, read on the forward strand.
GTTTTGTCTAACTAAACTGTGAAGAGAACTTGCTAACACTTTATATGAAGTTCAGAGTTATATACTAATGCAGTATAGAATCTGGAAAATGTGAAAGCTAAAACTTAAGGCATCAAGGATGCAAGGGGCCTGAAGTCACTTGGACAAACACTGTCCTGAAGGTCAGAGCTGAAACACAACTTCAGGGGTAACAGAAGTATCTAAATAGTAAGGTCCAGTAAAGACAGCAACATATGGTAAAAATGGGAATTGCTGTGTTTCTGTGCTAGGAAACATCACCCTTCTGACAAAATTACCTGTGTTGTACCTCTCCACCTTCCCAAATCCAAAGGAAGGATCTGACATGTGATGCACTCACCCTCAAAGCTAGCTCACCTATATGTGTGTGCCTTCAAGCATCAAGAGAATGGCTTGCTCCCTTACCTAAACTGACAAGGCATTGTGCTGTCCACATAGAATCTACCTGAGTCTGAAAACAAAACTAAAAAAAAAAAA